>JAGFPH010003166.1:143309-161579 GCA_018207615.1 Philaenus spumarius | reverse complement strand
ATCTTTTATATTCAATCAAATACAAAACCTGGACTGAGGCATGGGTTGTGACAGCTATAATAGTAGTAGGAATAAAGATGATATATATATTTCTACTAATATGTGTATTGTTTAGAGATATGATCAATTTACTTTGTTTTCTTAGATATAACAAAAATACAGGTTAAGTGCTTTTAACAGTTTTTCTTAAACTTTTAGCTTAGGACCAGTCTTAAGTTAGAAATAAAAACTAACTACATACCCCTATATACTCAGCAACCTTTCCAGCATCACTATTCTTCTTCAAATCAAAGAAGTTAAAACGTCTCCACTGGAAAAGAAAAAAATTAATTTCACTTTGCATGTTTTTAAAACTCAATTTTCTAGATTATATAGATTAAATATATTATAGCAACACTAAATCTTATAATTTAAATAAAGAATAGGCCTAAATTATTTTCAAAAATGTAAATAATTAAGATACAGTAGAACCCCGATTATCCACGAGTGGATTACCCGCGTTGCGGCTTAACCGCGATCGCCAAAAACTACCGCGATCACCAAAAAAATAAAAATTAAATACATAAAATAACCCAAATGCGATACTACGGTGAACGAACATATAAAGGTACGTAGTACTGTACATATTTAAATTAATTGTTATTACCTGAACCTTTTGTAAAGATTAATTAAGCACTTATTTTAGTTTTACGGTCATTTTGAACTATTTCTAGAGCATTTTAGGTTAGTTTCGGATTATCCGCGATTTCGATTATACGCGGAAGTTCAGCCACCCATTATCGCGGATAATCGGGAGTCTACTTTAATTTAACAACTATAGCCTACATAAAATAAAATTTGCCTACTTAATTTTATACAATGCAAATAAATACATTTTGTAGATGTAGCCTATTTAGTACTAGCTGTAATACCAGATTTTGTCTATGTACAAAAATGGGAAATAAGTTGTAGATTTAATGCTGCCTTCTATTGCCAGCTGTAAGTCAGTAAAAACAACCTACAGAAATAAAAGACAGAGATCTCACCAGTCCATCAAACATTCATCATGACAACACTAGACTTCTTTAGCAATTAGACATAGAATGAACTGAAAGAAATGCATTAAGAAACCGTTGAACACCCTCCCTGTGATAGCCCAGACTTTTTCCCTGTGATTATTTTTTGTATTGCACCGTTGCAAGAAAGACTGAAAGAGAACAATCAAGAAACAGAAGATCATTTGCGCAATTTGGTCATGACTCAACCCTGTTCTTTGAAGAAGGATCTGCAAGCTTCCAAAACACTGGGGAAATTGTTTAGAGCGTGCTGGTGACTACGCTGAGAAAAGTGAAAAGTTTTACATGTATTTTTCATGATCAATAAACCAAACATTTCTAAATGATGTGTTTGTAGGTAATAATTCAGATAAAGTTATAGCTGTTTCACAACAGATTTCAATTTTCCATCATTATGGGAAAAATTCCTGTTAATTCCATTTTTTTTTAAATATCTCTAAGATAAGAAGAGGGGTCTTGTCTAGAAGAGGCCCGCCACTATATTTGTATGTTGAAAAATACGCAAATACGCAATGGGTCTTTTTTAGAAGAGGACCGCCATGAATATAAACATACTTTGACTAAAGACTATAAGTTAGAACTTCAGGCTATTTTTTTTATGCTTGAATGCAGGTAAACATGCTGTTTACTATAGACTATGCAAGCATAAAAAAAAAAATTGCCTGAAGTTCTAACTTATAGTCTTGAATCGCAGTATTTTTGTGATTGGTTGTGATTAGGCCTAGTGTTGGGTGGGTCATGATGGGTGTGTCATTATTTATGGTTGCCATGGTGATTATAGATTGTATACATTGCATATTCACATGTTGTATGTATTTTCCAACATACAAATATAGTGGCAGGCCTCTTCTAGACAAGACCCGATAAAAGTAACAGAGCCACCAAATGTCACTATACTCTCTTAAGCGGTTGCAGATTTATAGAAATGGTTTTTCCTGATGTAATATATAACAAAAAAAGAATATTACCCAATGTTTTACTTACTTTAAGCAGTTCTTGATAATTATATACAAATTACTTTTGCAAAGGTTTTCCCCACATTTATATAATTTTGGAATAAATACCTAAAAATTCATTTTTTCGTTAAAGTCTACAAAATAATTATTGATAATAAATGATTTTAATATCAGGTTTTTGCCAGTTCAAGAGTTTATACACATATCACTACTCCATTACCTTTAAGGAGGTTATGAAAGAGGGTTATTGTGTCACTGATGGAGGGGTTACAGGTTATTTTTGTGTATATTTTTTTAAATATCTTTACCTTATGCCACTTGGACTAATAAAGATGCAGAAGCAGCGAGTAGCGGAAGTAAATTGAATGGCAATAATTGGGGTCGAACCTATGCAAATATGTTGGAGATACCAAATGAAGCAGACTGTACAAGCATCTTCCATCTCTCTGCTCTCTATTTTGTTATGTATAATAGCATCACTTTGTGTGCATAGAATTAATAAAGGATAAAGCGAAGGAAAACACACAGAAAAAGTCTTCATGAATAGCTAGATTTGACCCTATAACTGTCTGAAATGTGGCATATTGAAACACCACTGCTCTATTATTAATAGAGTTATCGTTGCTCGAAGTATGTTATCTATATAATATAAAATCGAAATACCACTCACTCCACTCACTCATCACAAAATCTCAAAAACCACCGAACGGATTGGAATGAAATTTGTTATGTAGCTTCCTCTAGGGCCGTAAGTGCTTGCTAAGAAACGGTTTCAAAAAATTCAAAATTTTATGGGTCAAATTTACTAAAAATCCTCATAATCCACAAATATAAAATCCAAATACCACTCACTCATCATGCAATCTTAAAAACCACCGAACGGATTGGAATGAAATTTCAACCTACCCCCCTTGTGCGTTTTCCTCCATCTTGAAAAAAACGCTCAGAAAAGGCACTTTTTTCAGTTTTTCCTCAGTAACTCGCTTCCAGTGTGTTTTAGGCAAAAATATGTCATTACCAATTTTAAAAGAGCGTTGAACTTTCTGCAAGTTTCATGTCTAATAAGTTGGAAAATTCTGACCAAATACTGGGATATGGTGCAGTGAAAATTTGCAAAAAAGTAAAAAAAAACTGCAAAAAGTAAAATATGTATAGATATGGTAAAGCCTTTATAACTTTTTTAGTCCAGTGAAGTGCAAAATACTTAATAAAAAATCTTATAGAAGATTACATTTCTTACAAGATCCATGCAAAATATGTGTAATATTACTCTTGCAAAAAAGTAGATGCATGTAGGTACTGTTTGCTGACCCGCACCACCAAACACCAGTGTTATGTTTAAAAAATACTGCTTACAAAATTCTTAATGATAACCGGGACACTAAAGAAAAAATAACTTGGAAGAAGACAGTTTTTGAATCCTCAAGGCTGCAGCTGACTCATCGTGGAAGACATTTGTTCTCAAGTTTATGACAACTATGTACACACCTTCAATAGACTTCCTTCAGAATATTGAATCTGTGATAACTTTATACTTATTTGCTTTATTTCATGGAAAGTGTGATTCTGAAACACAAGAAAGGAGAGCTGGATGGATGGAGGAAAAAGTGTTTGGTATTGTCACATTCAGTGACCATAATACCACAATAGTTTTTTCATCACTTCTAGGTAATTATTTGTACAACAAATTTGGATCACAACTTCTTGTAAATATATTTGACCGAGCGAAGCGAGGTCTCCGTATTAGTTCGACCGTTCGGCATTTCGTCTGTGTGTCTGTCTCATGATTACGGCTAAACGCCTTGACCGATTGTCATGATTTTTTACATGAATGTTCCTTATTCCTAGGCCAAGCTCTGTATATATACATTTTTTTCCATTTTTAATTTTTAACCACTTAAATAAAATAAAAATGGCGGCTGCACCGTTTCTCTGTGTAAGCTTTTTCCTAAAGCCAGTTTGTGGCTTAACCGTAAGTCAAATTGAAAAACTAATAACATTTTTTTTGCAGGTAGAAAATTTGATGTTCTAAAAAAAATGGTTTCTTGATTTCTTTCCGTATCTCTAACAGTAAGCTTATAAAATGGCCGCAAACTCCAAATTTGTTAAAAATCGTCAAAGTTTTTGTATTTTAATCATGTTTTTATACGTTTATTTTTTAGATATTTTCATAAAACCTTATAATTTTATGGAGAGGGAGAGAGAGCGCAACCTGCTGTCTTGCTCTTTCCTGCGCTACGTCAGTGTGGCCACTGTGACTGTGAGTGAGTTGTGGAGGGGGAGCCGAGATAAATAGCCCGATTGGCGTTGCTTCGCATTTACCGAGCTGAAGTTCTTTAAAACCACGTCTGTTATTTCAACGATCGAGGTCTACTGTTCACAGAACTACTAGTATTATCTTTGTGATTTTCTTCCAGTTATCATGAAGTTTCTAAATTCTTGCTATCTGCTGTAGTTCATCCGAACAAATGCCTCAAAAAGAATGCATTCTGTCCATTCACATTTGATATTGCTGACTTCAACATTAATACAGTGAATGGAGAAGGTACATTTCATGTCATTGGAGGGATAATTTCTGTACTCTGTGGTCCCAGGCCAAATTATTCAACGTGTTATAAAATGTTCGTCTGAACAATTTTCTAGGCACAAATTGGTCCTGTTGAGATGTTATACGATCTACTGCCTATTGGTAGAATTATATACATCAACCACATCTTGGCCAAAACAAAAAAAAATATTCATTTTTAATTAACATTTTGTATATATTGTTAAAGTACAATTTAAGATCTATTTTCAAATTGTTTTTGTTGTAAATATAAGTATTTGTGAATGTGCTAAAAATTTGTGGTTTTCATTTTCAAAACAAAATTTTCCCCCGGAATTTACATGAATCTCACGAACTACCCATAGGCCTTTATATTACACACATAATGGATTATAGATATTATATATCTTGTTCAAGAATACTAATTTGAATAAAGGGCACGTGATATTTACAGTTTCCAGTCAACCTTCACTAAAATTGTAATTTCAATATTTATTGGCGTCTCTTGCGAGTAATTACAAATATTTTGTATAAATCTTGATAGAAATTTAGTCCTCTACAAGATTGGTTATTACACATTTTGCATTAGCCCTCTAACTGTCAGACCACTCAAATTGAGTGGTCTCAACGCCCTGCCGTAGTGAATTGTGTAGTCTGTGACAACTCAACTGGACTTGAATATTTCACCCACTAAAAATCATCCAATCGCAATAAATCAAAAACCGTTGGAAATGAAATGATCAAAACTTTAATTTTTGCATTTCCAAGTTTTTTCTAAAACGTATATTTACATACGTAATCATCGTTGCAGTTTTTGAGTTTTCTAAAAGCCTATGTCGCGCGAATTTTAATGCGCTGAAACTACCTTTAATTCCCGTTCCTATGTCTCTCCCAACAGGCCGCTCGTTATTTTTTCTGAGTTATATCTGTATACTGAAGGATTCATCACACTTTTACCTATCTGAAACTGCCATCTAATAAAAATCGGACAAATAGTTCTAAAGTTGCGGGGTGTTTTGTAGTCCCTTGCAATTTTTCAGATTTCAACCAATAAAACAGCATATTTTGCGTTCGAGATATCTCTTATAATTCGAATTATTTCAATAGACTTTTATATATCTATTTATAGACCAATGTTCAATCTTTCGTTTGGTGTAGAGCAAACTATATTTGACTGGTTACATGTTATTCAAACAGCAGTTGAAAGTTTATATTTGCACAGAATTCATACTACCGCTTGAATTTGCAAAACAAAGCTGTTTCCATTGTCTTCAACGGTCATATTTTGAATTTCCTTTGTCCGCACGAGGTTTCATTTGTTTTTCATCTCACTTTTGTAATTCAATTGATTCTAAGTAAAACACTTTTACGATAAGGTAATATACAAGTATACAGTTCAATTCTTTGATTTATTCTCTACACTTTGTTATAATAATATTTCGTTTTTGGGGAATGCATATATTAGTAAATTACGTTTCAAACTAGGCGGTTTTGTTAGCAATCGTGTATTTGAAACATAAAAACTGGTGTTTTCAAAATAAGAAATTTGAAATAGATAAATGTTTTTATACAGTTTTATATTTAGAACCAAATTACAAAACTTTTTTACATTTACGAAAAAATTACAAAAAATGTTTACTACTTGTTATGTAGGCCTAAAGTTGAACTTTTTCCTTTTGTTACTAAACATTTTTTGCTTCTTGAGCTAATAACTTTTACAATTTTACATCAATAAATTTTTTAATTACATATATGGATTTTTTTAACCTTTCTCTACAAAAAAGGTACAGAACACTTTTGGATTGGTACCGTATACAATTACTATATTTGGTGAATTTTTGAAAATATGCTTGCACACGCACCGAAATAGCTTGGCGTTAAAAAACATTAACATTGACAGTTGTAGGGTTAAACAGCATTGGAACCGATTTAGCCTACCGAGGAAAAACTGGAAAAGTGCTTTTTCTGACACATTTTTTTAAGATGGTGGAAAATGCACAAGGAGGTTGAAAACTTGGATTTTTCATAAGGGGTCAATATATATACTATGTACCTGACAATCAAAATTACTCCACCTTTTTGCAATCCAAAATTTAACCTAGCCTTTATAAAATACTTTTACTGTAAATGGAAATTGATTCAAAATATTACAATAATTATTATAATTTTATCTTCAGGAAACTACAGGAATAAAAAAGACTACTTTATCTTAATTCTAGTCTAGAAAGCAAACTTTGCAACCAAGGGGTGCCCACAGGGGTGGGGGGGGGGGTTGAAAAATGTCGAGGAAACACACAAATTAGAAGCAGAGTAAATCAAATTAAAATGTATAGTTTGTAAGTGGAGAGTAAAAGCGCAGTCACTATTTAACTTTCACCTGTACCATCGACCATAGAATAAAATAGACTGGGCATTGCCTATACCTACCTGTACAGTTTGAAAAGTGTGCCTAAGTCCGCCATCTTGGATAGGTCTAGAAAGCCAAACGGCTGTTGTTTTGAACACTTACACCACACTGATTCCTTTGAATTTTTACACTCTGACAGAATATTATGTGGGATTATAGTGATATAAAAATTATTAACTATAAAAAATCTTTAAAGGTATAAATAAATAACCAAAGCTAGGACTTAATATGGAACTTTAAATTGTGACATGAAAAAGTTGTTCTGTGAGAAACGTTTTTGTTTTTTTGTCAGAGACGAGGTGTAAGCATAAAAGTTTGAGCCAGTAGGCCTAAGTTAAATTTTATGAAACATATTTTTTCAATAAATTAACTCAAGTAGTTTTTACAGAAGATTAAAGATACGATTAAGTGCGCCAGAATCTCACTCAATTCTCACGGCGCACGCCGACCGTCTTTTTACAGCCATACTCGCACACGATTTATTGTCTCTAAGGTTTTGTTAGTTAGGTCTACTTACATAGCTTTAGTAATATATTTTAGCTGTTTTTCCCCGTTCATAAAAAAATTTATTTTCATTTACCACCCAAAGATTAAAGGAAAAATGATTTAGAATGTTGTATGGTAGGCTACTAATGATTTCTTTTAAATATAAACATTGTCTATCATTTAAACAACATGGCTTAGCAAACTATATAAAATGATATTTAAGTTTATTAACATTACGTTATTATACTGTAGAGAAATCAATAAATAATACGGTACCTCTTCATAGTATGAAAAAGTAACGCATGATAACGAAAAACGAAGTATGTAACATGTAACAAACAATGACAACATCAACATGACTTAGAAAACTATATATCATGACAATTATTAAGACGAGTATTAATATTATGACATTATACTGTATAGAAGTGAATAAATAAAGCCTCTTTAATGTAGGAAAATGTAGCGCATAATTACGAATTACAAAGTATATAACAAGTAAAAATAAAAAGCTATAACTTTATATCATTGTGTTTCTGTTACTTGGTAAATAAAAGTCTACTGGCCTAAGAAAATGACTACTTTGCCAAGTGATTCCTGACAAATAAATAAGGTGATTCTTTTTTTAAATAAAGAAAAACTTGAAATAATAAGTGTCGCAGAGCCAGTGCGAATGCGGGTGAATGAGCACTGAACAGCCGCCGACGCTCGAGACTATGGTGACTCATGGACGGCCGCCATTTTGGTAACATCAAACTCTGCACCCAGCGCGGTACACTGGCCGAAGCCCAGTCATTATTTTTTGTATAACTAGTAAGTTGTTACTATGTTCATTTTTCACAACTATTACTTGAAAATTGTAACTATGCACTTACAATATTAGGCCTATATAATTGCATTTACATAATATATTATGATATATTTTGTAAAATCATTTGTTCAGTTTAGTATTTTCATTGTTATGTAAGTAGTAATGTTTATATAGTTTTGTGTGTAAATATTATACATTGTGGTACCGGTACTTAGGCCTAACCATTAAGTAAATTTATTATTTAATCATTACCTCTTGTTTGTACCCTACAGAGAATTACTAAGCACCTTTTCAGAAAGACTGGACTCTATTTTTTTGTTTAACTAGTTAGTTGTTTGTTCATTGATCACAACTAATGGAAAATTGTAATCAGTCAATTTCCAAGATAGGCTAATAATTTCTTTTATGTTTTTGTGGTTAGAAATAAATAAATTATTTTCAGTTTCAAATAGAAAATGTACCAGCAATTATTGTTCTCTCTTAGTTTTATTTTATTCTATTTGGACGGGGCTACCGGTAATAAAAACATGATTCAATAGCAAATTGTTTTTATTTTAACAAACTTTTATGGGGGGGGGGGGGGGGGATTAGAAATGGGGGGGGCCCCTTAATGCACCCAATCACTGAACTAGTTTATGTAACAAGTTATTGGATATAGAAAGTATCTATGATGTTTCTTTAACCCTTTGACGGCCATGAGCCGATATATCGGCTTACAAAAATACTTCTGAAAACGGCCACGAGCCGAAATATCGGCTCAACAAATACAACGCTAAAACGGCCGCGAGCCGATATATCGGCTTGTTATTCTTTTAGTGATTACACACTTATTTTTTTTACTATTTTAATTCAATTTTGTTTGTAGTGAAAAGGAAAGAATCAAATTGCTTGTTACTAGTAATCAAATCGAGATTAAGCTTTTTTATTTTCATCTAAATGTGTTGTTTATATTCAAGAAATCGAGTAGGCCTTATTTGACAGCTGGGAGTACCTAGTAGAACAATATCTACATTCAGTTGTTCGCTGTTTACGTCCGTGCAAGTATTTATAAGGTTATATTTTTGTGTTTATAGTGTTTTAGTATTTGTATTTGTTTAATTTTAGTTTTAGAACCAATATCATTGCCTACATTCATTTGTTCATTGTTTACGTCTGTGCAAGTATTTATAAGGTTATATTTTTTGTGTGTTTAGTGACTTAGTAGTTGTTTTTGTAGTTTTTTATAGTTTAGTGTTTGTTTTATTCATTATGAGTAAAAAACGGCGTTGTGTTTCACCAATTAGTGAAGATACATTGATTAGAGAAGTTCAAGAAACAAATGCAAATTTTACTGATGAAGTGAATAAGCTAGGCCCAAATTACGCCCACAAACATTTTTTGTTTATATAGACCAGACAAAGTATTTATTAAGATATTCTCTTGAAATTTTCAGTATTTGAACAGAATAAATCAATGTATTAGAAAAGAACTATTTAAACTCTATAATATTTTTTTTAGTTTTACCTATTTGACTCTAAAGTAAAAAAAAAAAAATAATAATAATAATAAAATTTATTAATCCCCAAAAAATTTGTAAATTTTATTTTTTTATTTTTTATTTTGAATTAGATCTATAGTCCATAATCTTACAAGTAAAATAAAGTTAAAAGTACAACTGTAGTAGTATTTTTAGATCAGTTACACTAATTTTTATAACAACTTGACAAAACGCCCATTTTCATCTGGCCTTTCTGGCTTACAAGTGCTGTTTAATCACTAGCTCTTTTAGGAAAGAATGTTATTTTTTTGCCTGGCCTTAAAAGGGTTAAATTAACAAGAAGTCAAGTTGATGCTATTGTTTATTTATTTGCACAAAAACGCATAAGACAAAAAATTGTGTGGCAGTCAACCCGTTAATTAAGTTCAGCTTAATATCTACAAAAAATAAAAGTGTCAGGTTTAGGACTAACCAAAATGAGTCATTCAGAAAGTTGACAGAGCTACTTAAAAGTTACTCAATTGTGTTACTCGATCTAGTTTAAAAAATAATAAGCCTATATATATATTTGTTATGTGAAAAGCACCTAGATAATAATTTGTATTTTATTAAATCAAGTTGGTAATTACCTCCTGATATTTACTTATAAAATCTGAGCTTCTAAACAAGATAGGAAGCTGATTTAAGTAGGCCTAAATATAATTTAAATTTTATCTAGCCTACCTCTCTCCAAATCTGGTTAACCTATTCAGAGTAAGATAGTGGTTATTCTAATTATTGATTGTAACTTTCGTCCTTAATGCTGTATTTAAAAAAAAATCTTTTGTACCGACACCATGCAATAATGTTTAAACCAAATACATTAATTTTGTATTAACCAATTTTTTTAGGTTAAGGCCAAATTGAAATCTTTTAATATTAAGTGCTATACTAAAACTAACTTACATCTGTAAAAGCCATAGCATAATTGATTAATTATCTTTTAGAACTACTTTATCAGAAGGAGGAATGTAAATATTAATGTAGGATATGTTACACATAAACCAATAATGGCTAGACAATTTGACAACTATCCATTTCCAACTCTTTCGAACTGAATTTAGACTTTGACTTTTGACACTTTGACAGCTGAATGCTGAATATACAAGCACACAGCTGACATTTTGTTTGTCACTGCCATCAAAAGTTGTTCTGCAAGGTATAATTAAAATCCAATATCGTTCTATATAATATGGAGAATATTTTTTTAGCGGTAATTCTATTTGTTTCTGATTGTAAAATAAAAAATAAGGAAGCATTATTATTAATACTATTAATTTATAACCTATTTTTTTGAATTTCATTAATCTATATATAGAGTATTATGAATCAATATTGTTTTTAAAAACGCAAGTACTGAATCAACAGCGTTAACCAATTGGCTTATAAGTATTATGTTGAACTAAGTGGATTACACTTTTTAGAAATAAATATTATATTATTGAATTAGTTAAGTATAAATAAATAACATATATTTTATATAGATGTTATTAGACATGTATAGAAAGTGTAATACTCTATACGATTTGATTAACTAATGATTAAGTCAATATTACTGTACATGAAAAAGTTTGAAAAATATAATTCATAGATTTGTAACTGAAAGATGTAATTACTTTAAACTGTTATCTATCTACTTTGAATTAAATCGTGTCACGTGGGACAAGAACAACCAATCATTGAACTAGTTTATCTATCATGGAGTAAGCTGGGCTAAGTCGTAACATCCGGTTGCTTACACCCAGTAAGGAAGTGTTTAGATTTATTTATGAGTTTAATGATTTTATAAAGTTATTTCTTATTTACCTTCATAATGATCTTATTAGAGATCAATAACAGGATAGTTGAAGAAACTCTGACCTTAAAATATAGAAGTGCTCTAGCTGGGTATGTACACTTTTATGAATACGTGCAGACTATACCGGTTGGGGTGGAGCGCGCCTAGATTTCTTTTTGGTTTAGGTTTTGTAAATAATAGAAAAACAAATAATTGAATTTTGATCAATATCTTGTATCAAGTAAGATTTTTATAACACGAATCGTATTTGAAATTTGACTTATGTATGGTCAAAAATCATGATTTTAATGTAGACTGTCAAAACAGTGACAGGTTTACTGACCTTATTTGGTTATGTCTTAGTCAACCAGATATTATCCTGACACATTTTCTGAATACTGAGCTATTTGTTCTATTAATTTTAAATGTTTATATCTTTTCTTGCAGTAGATTTGATTCATGTAACCAATTTCATAAACTAGGCCTAGATACTTATTTTCTAAACCTAACCTTATAGCCTATCATGAACCTAGTAGGCTACCAAGTCCATGATTCAGCTGTTTCTTTTAGAGTGGTAGAACTTGCAAATGGTACTATTTGAAATATTATTGGTCATACTCCTGGTCATTAATGTTATTCAACTATTTAATAAGCCTAGACATAGGCCTAATGGCACTTTCATAAAGTAGGCTACATATACTATAAAAGGCGCAAGTTTACTATTCGACCCTAGGCTAACCTAAGGAAACAGAAATGCAAGAATAATAAATAAATAACCTAAAAGGTTCTAACCTATAGTATTTAGGCTAGTCACAGTATGTTTACTTGTAGGCCTATTTAACATTTAACACTAGAATGTAAACCAATGTCATTGTCTGCAAAAATATTAGGCTAGGGTCGAATAGTAAACTTACGCTCTATAAAAACTTAGGCCTAATTTTGGAATATACTTGCTATTATTATTAGGCTACTGTATTCATTTACATACCGCTGTCAACTCTTAATGTTTTAGAAACTCATTTAGCCTATTATTATATTTAAACATTTAATCAAGAACATAATTCAATAGGCCTATGCTATAGAAAATATGAAGGTATTGACAGTAATTTGTACATATAGGCAAAATTGATTTACTTACGCATTAGCGGTCAGTCAATTTGCTGAAAATATTTAGGCCTAGGATATTACAGAATTGCCAAATGTTGCAGGAGCAATAAAAAGAGTCTTAAAATCCACAAGTAAAGTAGAGGAAATATAAACATGTATCCTGCTAACAGTAGGGTACCTATTTATATTTTAACCTATTTAATTTGCTATACAAAAATAGAAAGCCATATATTTATAAACCTATAAACGGAATATCAACATCAAAGTGTCTAGGTTGGAATTGATTAGGCCTAACTTATTAAAAGTTATTAGACTTATTTAATCAAATTAATCCCTAGGCTATACAATTTATTTTAAATAGACATTTAATATAGACATTACAAATTGTGTTTTTTTAATTGCAATAAATTAAAAGCAATTGTTAAATAGGCCTACAACAAGTTATAAAAACTAGTATGCAAAGTAATTAAGTAGTATATTGGTCACAGTCATTAGTACAAAATATAAGTGTGCAAATGTTTGTTTTATTTAATGCATATAGGCTAATTATATCCAAAGAATATGTAATGTGCAAATGTAAAGCTACTAGGCTTTTCATATTCTTATCTTGTCGTTATGAAGGTCATGCAACTGTTAGTAGTCCTATACATTAAGTTTAGGTAATGCATGTCTCCTAAAGTAGGTTTAATTTATTGTTATGCTCATTATCATATAAGTTATCCAGAATATAAGCTATCCATCATTCGGAAATATAGGCTACTGCTCTTGTCTTTTCCCAGAAGTATTTTAAATACTAACTAAACATTCAGGGGTGTAGTAAGAAGTTTTTCTTTTTTTTGGGGGGGGGGGATAAGTTATAAGTAAAAAAAATAAATTAGTCATTTATTAAAATTTTGGAGTAGGCCTATATAGGCCTACTCAGTTGAAACGTTTTTAATGAGTGATTACTGATAATATAAAAGATCAATAGATTAATTAGAAATAATATTAACAATTTAATTTAAACCTTAACCCTACAACTGTTTATGCACATTCTTTTCAATGTCTGAATGCCAAGCCATTTCGCTGCATGTTGCAAGCATTTTTTTCAAAAATATAGTAAAATTACACTCTAATCCTAAAGTGTTTCATAGCTTTTTTCATTTTTTGTAGAGAAAGGTTCAAAGAATGTATGTATGGCAAACATACATTTACTAGCTGGCATGATCCGGCTTTGCACGGATAGACAAATCAAAGTTAAATGTATTTTAACAAAAAATATATTACCTGTACATCAATAAATATAAATTACACTATGTATTTCTTATGGGAATTTTTAAAGTAACTTTGACCCCCAAACCTCCCCTAAAATTTCGAATTTTTTTAAACCCTTTCTTAACGAGCACCTAGGGCTATAGAGGAAGGTACATATCAAATTTCATTCCGTTCAGTAGTTTTAGAGAAATCGTGATTTAGTAACTTTGACTCCCCCCCCAAGCCCCCCCTAAGATTTCGAATTTTTTTAAAACCTTTTTTAGAGAGCACCTACGGCCATAGAGGAAGCTAGATACCAAATTTCATTCCAATCCGTTACTTAGTTTTGGAGAAATCGTGATTTAGTCTAGAGGAAGCTACATACCAAATTTCATTCCAATCCGTTTAGTAGTTTTAGAGAAATCGTGTTTTAGTAGCTTTGAACCCCCAAACCCGCCCTCAAATTTCGAATTTTTTTAAAACCTTTCTTATTGAGCACCTATGGCTCTAGAGGAAGCTACATACCAAATTTCGTTCCGATCCGTTCAGAAGGTTTTGAGAAATCGTGATCAGTGAGTCAGTGGATTTGGCTTTTATATATATAGATGTATAGGCCTATTATGTAAGAAATAATTGATTAATAGATTGATGTAAAATTTTCAAAGTTATTAGCTCAAGAAACAAACAATGTTGCGTAACAGAAAAAAATAGTTCAACTTTAGGCCTACATAAAAAGTAGTAGGCCTAAGTTAAACATTTTTTGTAATTTTTTTGAAATTTACAAAAGTTTTGTACCTAATTTAGTTCTAAATAGAAGTCTAGACTATGAAAATATATATATAAATTTCAAAAAAAATTTCAAACCACCAGTTTTTATGTTTCTACTACCATACTGCTTACAAAACTAGGCCTAGTTTGAATAGTAATTTAGGAATGTACGCTTTGGTCAAAAATGAAATATTATTATAACAAAGTGCACAGAATAAATCATAGAACCGAACTCTATATATAGCCTACTTGAAAATACTTATTTTATAAACTTATTTCACTTTGTTTTACTTGTTCCTAACTAAAAGTTCTCACGGGCAAAATCTATACATTTCCTGTTTCTGTATTATGGAAACACGAATAAAAGAGACCATGGGAACAGCGCCTGTTGATTTCAACAAATGTCTATATTTCCCAGGACTATGTAGGTTAGAGTTTTCTCCTCAAAACGATATAAATATCACTATACAAATATGTCAAATAGAAATGTGCTTTCTAATTGGTTGAAAACTGTCCAATTGCAAGGGTTTACAGAAAAGTTTTTATTTTCGAAGCTATAAGAGTGATGACTGATTGGAAGGCAGTTTTAGAAAGTTAAAATCTTGACCAATCCAAAAGTACAACCCCTTCTACAGTGAATCAACCTGTCTATATTTTTAATTTACCAAAAGTAACTTCTTACCTTTATTGTCGATACAATTTGTTGAGGCAATAGATTGAGATCCAGTGCTTCCACCGTTTATAATTTTGGGCGCTTAATCAACTAATTATCCATTTTGAATTGTTACGTTCTACTGACCGGTTCAGCTTGGCTCATACAGATAAAAGAGAGAAGCAGAAACAAATACGTTAGACAATGTAAACTGTGCTGGACAGGCTACGCCTGTGCGGCACTTTTTTTTCCTCAACACACTCGTACAAGCTCATCGATCTTAACGCAGCAACATAAGTAATACATTTTATTGACTGGACGTGTAATCGATGGTGGGGCGTATGAATACTCATTGTGCTCCAAAAGCAAAGAAAAACTATTATTTTTCTGATCTTCTCAAAAGATATTCACCACTGGTGATGCATTTTTTTAAAAATTTGCATTGGCAAATATGATTATGTCCCATGTCAAAATTGTGGTGGTGAATATCTTTTTTTTGACATGTCAAATTTACTAAATTTGTCATTTACTACGATATGTCAGTTACTACGCCACTGTAACATTTTAACTTATATAAATATTGTACATGAATATTAGGGGTTGTTTATGAAGTTATGTACAAGTTTGTAGCGACAATTGAGCTTTCACAAGTTTTGCAAAATATCTAATTATTAGTGTTTAACAAAATTGTATGCTTAAGTAAATTTCTAATTACTAGTAAATTTTTACAGGTTTATTTATAAGTGATTTACTTGTAAACCTCCACAATTATCTTGTGTAGCCAAAAAACATGTAGCCTAGCTGATACTTGTTACAAACTCACTATTTTTTTTATGAAAGAAGTAAAATTGTAGGTTCTTTTGTAGGGCCTATTGTTTTAAAAGTGTACTACTACTCTAACAAATTGTGGTGAAGCTCATCCTAAAATAGATCAGTATAGTTATTTTATGAAATTTATTATGACTTGTGTAATTAACAAGTATAGGCTACTTATAGTTGTTACTGGCCTAGTATGTAGGCTACAGTACTTGTTGTGGACAAGTCCAAGTTAAACTTATTACTAATAAGCCCACAGAATCTTTGTAAACTGTTGTTATTGACAAGTTGTACTATAATAAAAGTTTGTAATTGCTTTATCTTCACTTTTGTCAAAATTTGTAGCTTCAATGTAAAACAGGCTCAAAACATAATCCTTGTAGGAAAATATTTTGTTTTATTTTTGTAATCCTATTATTGTAGCCCATAATTGTGTTACTTAGTTTGTTAACATATGGTTTATGAGATTCTGCGTGGTCCGTAGCTGATGGATGCGAATAAAAGACTTCACTTATGGTATTTTACAAGGACCTTACTACATATAAGATTTTGATTTATATTATGTGTTTCCTTTGTTTGCAGCCAAAAGCCTGAGTCAATAGATATTACTATAGCAGATTTTGATGGTGTACTTTTTCATATATCAAATGTCAGTGGTGACAAAACAAAAATCCGGGTAAGCTTATGTTAATCATAGTTTTTCTAATATACTTCCTAAACTAAGACACCTTAACTACAGCATACAGTATTAGGCTAATAATATAACATCTCAGTTCATAACTCATAGCCTAGGCTTACTTATTGATTTGAAAATTAAAAAGTTTTTAAGTTAAAATTTGAAGTACGTATAATTAACGTCTTTGTAGTGTTTCACATAGTCTGTTATATTATTTAATTTCAATAAATGAAAGTAGAGAACTTTTCTTAAATTATAATGTTTCAATAATAATAATTCTACTGACAAATTGAATTTGTCGACATGAAGCCTGACAGTGCCTACCATTCTTGTCATGTAACAACATTATATTCACAACATATTTGCAAAATTAAGGATTAAATAATTCTATTACAATTCTTAGATCTAAAAAGAAATCATGTATTCTTTTTACTTTACTTGCAGTTATGATTATTCTAGCCTAATGTATATCAGTATGATTTAATATAATATGATTTTTTTATACATAGGCCTATTTTTTTATAAATCTAATTAAATATTGATATTGAATAGAATTATGATATTCTTTACAAGGACAGAATGCATACTTTTATTGAGTTAAATACAATTTAATAGACCTATTACAAAGATAAACCTTTTTTTGTTTTCTAATTTTTAAGATTGGGTGAAGTTATTATTTTTAAAGAAAGTACAAAAATATGCTAGTTTTAGTTGAGGTGGTTGCTGACTCATGCATTGCAGTAATTAGATACTACACTAGAACCACTTGAAGATATGAATGACTCATTTTTTATATAGAATAAGGTGTGTAAGTTCCATGACAGAGTCTACATAAGATGTAATCAATTATATTTGTGTAGATCATTGAAATACAAATACATGTGTGTGATTTAGGTCTTTCAGATTGCTAACTCAACAGTTATTGCAAATATATCTCTATATATAAAAGAAGATGTCCTGACTGACTGACTGACTGATTCATAATCAACGTACAGCCAAAATTATGATAGCTATAGACTTGAAACTTTCAAGGAACGTTAATAACACTATGTAGAGGCGCACTAAGAAAGGATTTTGCAAAATATTGACTTTAAGGGTTGAATATGATCAAAATACTGGGGTTCACTCCCATCCCTATAACAGATAAAACAGCTGATTCAAATCAAATACTTAGTAAATTAGTAACACAATTCTAGGAGTGGCCTATTTATAGTGAACCAACACATGGTTTGTTGAATACTTTTTATATCTATTACCATAGCAACCAACTAACATAATATTATTATTTTAATGATTTAAATTTACAAATTATGAAATTTTAATTTTTGATACAATTATTTGAAAATAAAAAAATCACTTGAAAAAAATACCCTACAACTGCTAATTTTGTTTTAAATATTTTGCACAACCAACTACTAATTTTAGGTTAGGTTAACAAAATTAACATAAAAACAAAGGAAAAGTC
>JAGFPH010003166.1:128228-143209 GCA_018207615.1 Philaenus spumarius | reverse complement strand
GTTTCAAAAGTACCGAAAATGTCGGTTCAGTTACACTACGCCCACCCTGAATACGTTGTATGTCACGTCATTAAGAATTATATGAAAAAACTTATATATGTTTGTGTGTATTCGCGCTCTAACGGTCCGATTTGGTCAAAATTGGTACAGTCGAACCTCGTTAGTGCGAACCTCGATAAAACGATTTCCTCGATAAGACGAATTTTTTTTAATCCCTTTGAAACTTTCGTAAAGGTCAATGCTTAGAAGCATTCTATACAACGTAGTAATTGGTTAAAAACCTCCATAAGACGATTTTTTTTTGTGACATGGGCTAGGACTGATTAACCTCTACAAAACGAATATTCTTAGCACAGAACCTCTACAAGACGAAAGCGACCTCTATAAGACGAATTTCTCATGATCTCAACCTCCATAGCACGTAGTTTTCAAAACAAACAGAAGCTTGTCTCGACAGGAAATCCCCATCCACCCCTCTTTCTTCCTCATTCATTGATTGGCGTGTGACCCTTCCGGCTGTGTTTTTCCCTTGTTTTAGAGTTGTGCATATGTTTAGTGTAATAATAATGGCAGGGGGAAAAAGTCAGAGCGAGGAGAAACCTCTATAAGACGAATAACGGCAGTAATTAACCTCGATAAAACGAACCTCTTTATTAAGAATACCTCGATAATACGAATTTTTCTCCTATCCCTTGAAATTCGTTTTATAGAGGTTCGACTGTACCATACAAATAGAATTAAAATAAAGCTAAGAATAGAACAATAATTGCTGGTACATTTTCTATTTGAAACTGAAAATTATTTATTTATTTCTAACCACAAAAACATAAAAGAAATTATTAGCCTATCTTAGAAATTGACTGATTACAATTTTCCATTAGTTGTGATCAATGAACAAACAATTAACTAGTTAAACAAAAAAATAGAGTCCAGTCTTTCTGAAAAGGTGCTTAGTAACTCCCTGTAGGGTACAAACAAGAGGTAATGATTAAATAATAAATTTACTTAATGGTTAATTACCGGTACCACAATGTATACTATTTATAATGTTTACACACAAAACTATATAAACATTACTACTTACTTAACAATGAAAATACTAAACTGAACAAATGATTTTACAAAATATATCATAATATATTATGTAAATGCAATTATATAGGCCTAATATTGTAAGTGCAGTAACAACTTACTAGTTATACAAAAAATATTGACTGGGCTTCGGCCAGTGTACCGCGCTGGGTGCAGAGTTTGATGTTACCAAAATGGCGGCCGTCCATGAGTCACCATAGTCCCGAGCGTCGGCGGCTGTTCAGTGCTCATTCACCCGCCTTCGCACTGGTTCTGCGACACTTATTATTTCAAGTTTTTCTTTATTTAAAAAAAGAATCACCTTATTTTTTTGTCAGGAATCACTTGGCAAAGTAGTCACTTTCTTAGGCCAGTAGACTTTTATTTACCAAGTAACAGAAACACAATGATATAAAGTTATAGCTTTTTATTTTTACTTGTTATATACTTTGTAATTCGTAATTATGCGCTACTTTTTCCTACATTAAAGAGGCTTTATTTATTCACTTCTAAACAGTATAGTGTCATAATATTAATACACGTTTTAATAATTGTCATGATATATAGTTTGCTAAGCCATATTGCTGTTGTCATTGTTTGTTACATGTTACATACTTGGTTTTTCGTTATTATGCGTTACTTTTTCCTACAATAAAGAGGCTTTATTTATTCACTTCTATATAGTATAGTGTCGTAATATTAATACACGGCTTAATAATTGTCCTGATATATAGTTTGCTAAGTCGTGTTGATTTTGTCATTGTTACATGTTACATACTTCGTTTTTCGTTATCATGCGTTACTTTTTCATACTATGAAGAGGTACCATATTATTTATTGATTTCTCTACAGTATAATAACGTAATGTTAATAAACTTAAATATCATTTTATATAGTTTGCTAAGCCATGTTGATTAAATGATTGACAATGTTTATATTTAAAAGAAATCATTAGTACCATACAACATTCTAAATCATTTTTCCTTTAATCTTTGGGTGGTAAATGAAAATAAATTTTTTTATGAACGGGGAAAAACAGCTAAAATTTATTACTAAAGCTATGTAAGTAGACCTAACTAACAAAACCTTAGAGACAATAAATCGTGTGCGAGTATGGCTGTAAAAAGACGGTCGGCGTGCGCCGTGAGAATTGAGTGAGATTCTGGCGCACTTAATCGTATCTTTAATCTTCTGTAAAAACTACTTGAGTTAATTTATTGAAAAAACATGTTTCATAAAATTTAACATATTGGCTCAAACTTTTATGCTTACACCTCGTCTCTGACAAAAAAAACAAAAACATTTCTCACAGAATAACTTTTTCATGTCACAATTTAAAGTTCCATATTAAGTCCTAGCTTTGGTTATTTATTTATACCTTTAAAGATTTTTTATAGTTAATAATTTTTATATCACTATCATCCTACACTAATATTCTGTCAGAGTGTAAAAATTCAAAGGAACCAGTGTGGTGTAAGTGTTGAAAACAACAGCCGTTTGGCTTTCTAGACCTATCCAAGATGGCGGACTTAGGCACACTTTTCAAACTGTACAGGTAGGTATAGGCAATGCCCAGTCTATTTTATTCTATGGTCGATGGTACAGGTGAAAGTTAAATAGTGACTGCGCTTTTACTCTCCACTTACAAACTATACATTTTAATTTGGTGTACACTGCTTCTAATTCGTGTTTCCTCAACATTTTTCAACCCCCCCACCCCCCACCCCTCGTGGGTACCCCTGGGCTGCATAGTTTGCTTTCTAGACTATAATTAAGATAAACTAGTCTTTTTTATTCCTGTAGTTTCCTGAAGATAAA
The DNA here is from genome assembly GCA_018207615.1 of Philaenus spumarius. Taxonomy (NCBI): domain Eukaryota; kingdom Metazoa; phylum Arthropoda; class Insecta; order Hemiptera; family Aphrophoridae; genus Philaenus; species Philaenus spumarius. The sequence goes on along the minus strand of JAGFPH010003166.1, from coordinate 140,320 downwards.
ATTATAATAATTATTGCAATATTTTGAATCAATTTCCATTTGCAGTAAACTATTTTATAAAGGCTAGGTTACATTTTGGATTGCAAAAAGGTGGAGAAATTTTGATTGTCAGGTACGTTTTATATATTGTCCCCTTGTGAAAAATCCAAGTTTTCAACCTCCTTGTGCGTTTTCCGCCATCTTAAAAAAATGTCTCAGAACAAGCACTTTTCCAGTTTTTCCTCGGTAGGCTAAATCGGTTCCAATGCAGTTCAACCCTACAACTGTCAATGTTAATGTTTTTAACGCCAAGCCATTTCGGTGCGTGTGCAAGCATATTTTCAAAAATTCACCAAATATAGTAATTGTATACCAATCCAAAAGTGTTCTGTAGGTTACCTTTTTTGTTGAGAAAGGTTAAAAAAATCCATATATGTAATTAAAAAATTTATTGATGTAAAAGTTATTAGCTCAAGAAGCAAAAAATGTTCAGTAACGAAAGGAAAAAGTTCAACTTTAGGCCTACATAACAAGTAGTAAACATTTTTTGTAATTTTTTCGTAAATGTAAAAAAGTTTAGTAATTTAGTTCTAAATGAAACTGTATAAAAACATGTATCTATTTCAAATTTCTTATTTTGAAAACACCAGTTTTTATGTTTCAAATACACGATTGCTAACAAAACCGCCTAGTTTGAAACATAATTTACTAATATATGCATTCCCCAAAAACAAAATATTATTATAACAAAGTGTAGAGAATAAATCAAAGAATTGAACTGTATACTTGTATATTACCTTATCATAAAAGTGTTTTACTTAGAATCAATTGAATTACAAAAGTGAGATGAAACCTCGTGCGGACAAAGGAAATTCAAAATATGACCGTTGAAGACAATGGAAACAGCCTTGTTTTGCAAACTCAAGTGGTAGTATGAATTTGTGCAAATCTGAACTTTCACCTACTGTTTGAATAATATCTAACCAGTCAAATATAGTTTGCTCTACACCAAACGAAAGATTGAACTTTGGTCTATAAATATATATAAAAAAGTCTATTGAAATAATTTGAATTATAAGAGATATCTCAAACGCAAAATGTGCTGTTTTATTGGTTGAAATCTGAAAAATTGCAAGGGACTACAAAACACCCCGCAACTTTAGAACTATTTGTCCGATTTTTGATTGGATGGCAGTTTCAGATAGGTAAAAGTGTGATGAATCCTTAAGTATACAGATATTTTTAACTCTGAAAAAGTAGTTTCGGCGCATTAAAATTCGCGCGACATTGGCTTTTAGAAAACTTAAAAACTGCAACGATGATTACGTATGTAAATATACATTTTAGAAAAAACTTGTAAATGCAAAAATTAAAATTTATATCATTTCATTTCCAACGGTTTTTGATTTATTGCGATTGGATGATTTTTAGTGGGTGAAATATTCAAGTCAAGTTGAGTTGTCACAGACTACACAATTCACTACGGCAGGGCATTGAGACCACTCAATTTGAGTGGTCTGACAGTTAGAGGGTTAATGCAAAATGTGTAATAACCAATCTTGTAGAGGACTAAATTTCTATCAAGATATATACAAAATATTTGTAATTACTCGCAAGAGACGCCAATAAATATTGAAATTACAATTTTAGTGAAGGTTGACTGGAAACTGGAAATATCACCCTTTATTCAAATTAATATTCCTGAACAAAATATATAATATCTATAATCCATTATGTGTGTAATATATAGGCCTATGGGTAGTTCGTGAAATTCATGTAAATTCTGGGGGAAAATTTTGTTTTGAAAATGAAAAACACAAATTTTTAGCACATTAAAAATACTTATATTTCAACAAAAAAAATTTGAAAATAGATCTTAAATTGTACGTTAACGACTTATATACAAAATTTTAATTAAAAATGAATATTTTTTTTTGTTTTGGCCAAGATGTGGTTGATGTATATAATCCATCATTTCGACCAATAGGCAGTAGATTGTATAACATCTCAACAGGACCAATTTGTGCCATGAATTGTTCAGACGAACATTTTATAACACGTTGAATAATTTGGCGTGTGACCACAGAGTACTGAAATGATCCCTCCAACGACATGAAATGTACCTTCTCCATTCAATGTATTAATGTTGAAGTCAGCATTATCAAATGTGAATGGACAGAATGCATTCTTTTTGAGGCATTTGTTCGGATGAACTACAGCAGATAGCAAGAATTTAGAAACTTCATAATAACTGGAAGAAAATCACAAAGATAATACTAGTAGTTCTGTGAACAGTAGACCTCACTCGTTGAAATAACAGACGTGGTTTTAAAGAACTACAACTCAGTAAATGCGAAGCAAGGCCAATCTGGCTATTTATCTCGGCTCCCCCTCCACAACTCACTCATAGTCACAGCGGCCACACTGACGTAGCGCAGGAAAGAGCAAGACAGCATGTTGCGCTCTCTCTCTCTCCATAAAATTATAAGGTTTTATGAAGATATCTAAAGAATAAACGTATAAAAACATGCTTAAAATACAAAAACTTGGACGATTTTTAACAAATTTGGAGTTTGCGGCAATTTTATAAGCTTACTGTTTAGAGATACGGAAAAAAATCAAGAAACGCCATTTTTATTTTATTTAAGGGGTTAAAAATGAAAAATGGAAAAAACTGTATATATACAGGGCTTGGCCTAGGAATAAGGAACATTCATGCAAAAAATCATGACAATCGGTCAAGGCGTTTAGCTGTAATCGTGAGACGAAATGCCGAACGGTTGAACTAATACAGAGACCTCGCTTCGCTCGGTCAAATATGTTTACAAGAAGTTGTGATCCAAATTTGTTGTACAAATAATTACCTACTGCAGCATGAAGTGATGAAAAAACTATCCTGGTCTTATGGTTACTGAATGTGACAATACTACACAATTTTTCCTTCATCCCTCCAGCTCTCCTTTCTTGTGTTTCAGAATCACACTTTCCATGAAATAAATTAAATAAGTATAAAGTTATCCCAGATTCAATATTCTGAAGGAAGTCTATTGAAGGTGTGTACATACTATTGTCATAAACTTGAGAATAAATGTCTTCCACGATGAGTCAGGTGCAGCCTTGAGGATTCAAAAACTGTCTTCTTGTTCCAAGTTATTTTTCCTTTAGTGTCCCGGTTATCATTAAGAATTTTGTAAGCAGTATTTTTTAAACATAACACTGGTGTTTGGTGGTGCGGGTCAGCAAACAGTACCTACATGCATCTTCATATTTTTTTAAGCCTTGCTTTTATATTTATTATATCTGGACGAAACTTTCCTTCAATCTGGTTAACCAAATCTTTAAATGAAAACTGAATCAGAATTCTTTTCCCAATAGGAGAAAATAAATTCGATGGCATCATCAACAATACTTGCTGGGCGGAGCTCTCTTTTCATCCCAGTAGGTATTCTACTGTAAAATTTTTGTAGCATGAAAAATGGTATGTTTCATCAGCTGCTACTAGGTCAGTTCCCTCGTGTAGAGTGGAAATGCATTGGTATTTCCTGTGCACATTGGTCCCGTCGTGAATTGACAATACTCAGAATTGATTCTTTCATAGACAGTTTTCCACACAAAAACTCTTTATCACGTCTAGCCAAAGGGAGTTTTTTTGCTTCTCCTCAAAATCCTTTGGTCAAAAATCCTCCTTGTCACAGAGGAAGCAGTAATTTTTGAAAGTCAAAAAATGTTCATTCAACGCTCTTAGGGATGGTTCATGTTCAGGCTGAGAAGCCTCTCTTCAGAGGTAAGCTGCTATCAGCTTGTCATTATTATACTTCTTTTGGCATGAAGAAAGAACCCTGACTTCGTTCATGTTATTCAGAAAATCAGAATGTGCTATAAGTTTATGCCAAGCACTTGACTCATGTAATCTATTTACACCTTGCTCTTTCACTACCAACAACCTTATAAATTTAAATAGAAGTTTTATGAAATAAAGTGCAATTTAAATAACAGTAGGCTATTATAAAATATATTAATGTTGGTTTAAAAATTATAGTAGGCCTATTTATTAACAGTATTATAAAATGATGTAAATTTAGTTTTGTAACTTAATTTATACTAGTAATTCCGATATCAGTAGACCTAACACATACATTGTTTTTAAGGAACATTCATGCCAAATTTAAAAAAATCGAATAACAAAGATTTTGACTGAGAAGATATTTACAGTTTATAGCCTATTTTCCTAAATTGTTAATACAACATTTCTCGATACGTATTGGGAGTAATTACACATATTTTGAATGGATCTTGAAGGAAATGTAATCTTCTATAAGATTTTTTAATTAAGTATTTTGCACTTCACTGGACTAAAAAAGTTATAAAGGCTTTACCATATCTATACATATTTTACTTTTTGCGTTTTTTTTTACTTTTTTGCAAATTTTCACTGCACCGTATCCCAGTATTTGGTCCGAATTTTCCAACTTATTAGACATGAAACTTGCAGAAAATTCAACGCTCTTTTAAAATTGGTAATGACATTATTTTTGCCTAAAACACACTGGAAGCGAGTTACTGAGGAAAAACTGAAAAAAGTGCTTTTACTGAGCGTTTTTTTCAAGATGGAGGAAAACGCACAAGGGGGGTAGGTCGAAATTTCATTCCAATCCGTTCGGTGGTTTTTAAGATTGCATGATGAGTGAGTGGTATTTGGATTTTATATTTGTGGATTATGAGGATTTTTAGTAAATTTGACCCATAAAATTTTGAATTTTTTGAAACCGTTTCTTAGCAAGCACTTACGGCCCTAGAGGAAGCTACATAACAAATTTCATTCCAATCCGTTCGGTGGTTTTTGAGATTTTGTGATGAGTGAGTGGAGTGAGTGGTATTTCGATTTTATATTATATAGATAACATACTTCGAGCAACGATAACTCTATTAATAATAGAGCAGTGGTGTTTCAATATGCCACATTTCAGACAGTTATAGGGTCAAATCTAGCTATTCATGAAGACTTTTTCTGTGTGTTTTCCTTCGCTTTATCCTTTATTAATTCTATGCACACAAAGTGATGCTATTATACATAACAAAATAGAGAGCAGAGAGATGGAAGATGCTTGTACAGTCTGCTTCATTTGGTATCTCCAACATATTTGCATAGGTTCGACCCCAATTATTGCCATTCAATTTACTTCCGCTACTCGCTGCTTCTGCATCTTTATTAGTCCAAGTGGCATAAGGTAAAGATATTTAAAAAAATATACACAAAAATAACCTGTAACCCCTCCATCAGTGACACAATAACCCTCTTTCATAACCTCCTTAAAGGTAATGGAGTAGTGATATGTGTATAAACTCTTGAACTGGCAAAAACCTGATATTAAAATCATTTATTATCAATAATTATTTTGTAGACTTTAGCGAAAAAATGAATTTTTAGGTATTTATTCCAAAATTATATAAATGTGGGGAAAACCTTTGCAAAAGTAATTTGTATATATCAGGAACTGCTTAAAGTAAGTAAAACATTGGGTAATATTCTTTTTTTGTTATATATTACATCAGGAAAAACCATTTCTATAAATCTGCAACCGTTTAAGAGAGTATAGTGACATTTGGTGGCTGTGTTACTTTTATCGGGTCTTGTCTAGAAGAGGCCTGCCACTATATTTGTATGTTGGAAAATACATACAACATGTGAATATGCAATGTATACAATCTATAATCACCATGGCAACCATAAATAATGACACACCCATCATGACCCACCCAACACTAGGCCTAATCACAACCAATCACAAAAATACTGCGATTCAAGACTATAAGTTAGAACTTCAGGCAATTTTTTTTATGCTTGCATAGTCTATAGTAAACAGCATGTTTACCTGCATTCAAGCATTAAAAAAATAGCCTGAAGTTCTAACTTATAGTCTTTAGTCAAAGTATGTTTATATTCATGGCGGTCCTCTTCTAAAAAAGACCCATTGCGTATTTGCGTATTTTTCAACATACAAATATAGTGGCGGGCCTTTTCTAGACAAGACCCCTCTTATCTTAGAGATATTTAAAAAAAATGGAATTAACAGGAATTTTTCCCATAATGATGGAAAATTGAAATCTGTTGTGAAACAGCTATAACTTTATCTGAATTATTACCTACAAACACATCATTTAGAAATGTTTGGTTTATTGATCATGAAAAATACATGTAAAACTTTTCACTTTTCTCAGCGTAGTCACCTGCACGCTCTAAACAATTTCCCCAGTGTTTTGGAAGCTTGCAGATCCTTCTTCAAAGAACAGGGTTGAGTCATGACCAAATTGCGCAAACGATCTTCTATTTCTTGATTGTTCTCTTTCAGTCTTTCTTGCAACGGTGCAATACAAAAAATAATCACAGGGAAAAAGTCTGGGCTATCACAGGGAGGGTGTTCATCGGTTTCTTAATGCATTTCTTTCAGTTCATTCTTTGTCTAATTGCTAAAGAAGTCTAGTGTTGTCATGATGAATGTTTGATGGACTGGTGAGATCTCCGTCTTTTATTTCTGTAGGTTGTTTTTACTGACTTACAGCTGGCAATAGAAGGCAGCATTAAATCTACAACTTATTTCCCATTTTTGTACATAGACAAAATCTGGTACTACAGCTAGTACTAAATAGGCTACATGTACAAAATGTATTTATTTGCATTGTATAAAATTAAGTAAGCAAATTTTATTTTATGTAGGCTATAGTTGTTAAATTATCTTAATTATTTACATTTTTTGAAAATAATTTAGGTCTATTCTTTATTTAAATTATAAGATTTAGTGTTGCTATAATATATTTAATCTATATAATCTAGAAAATTGAGTTTTAAAAACATGCAAAGTGAAATTAATTTTTTTCTTTTTCAGTGGAGACGTTTTAACTTCTTTGATTTGAAGAAGAATAGTGATGCTGGAAAGGTTGCTGAGTATATAGGGGTATGTAGTTAGTTTTTATTTCTAACTTAAGACTGGTCCTAAGCTAAAAGTTTAAGAAAAACTGTTAAAAGCACTTAACCTGTATTTTTGTTATATCTAAGAAAACAAAGTAAATTGATCATATCTCTAAACAATACACATATTAGTAGAAATATATATATCATCTTTATTCCTACTACTATTATAGCTGTCACAACCCATGCCTCAGTCCAGGTTTTGTATTTGATTGAATATAAAAGATTTTTTCCAAATTATATTTGTTCATATGTTTTATGTTTATCGTAAATAAACATAATAGTCAGACAAAAAATGGTCTCGCTGACTTTTATGTGAAATCCTTTCATATTCTGCTTAATGCTTTTGTTCAACCAGCATCCACGATGGATTTTTCACAAAAGGTTTCAATCAGACTCAACTGACTAAAGAAAATAATGTTGTGAGAAAGCTGCGTATAAAAACTTTTGTTTTTTAGATAAACTGAAGAATATTTCAATAATTATTTTGCTGTTATATTTTTCTTCTGATGTATGGAGAAGTAATGAGTAGGTCTATAATATTCATAAGCAATATCTGTTTTATTACATAACATATTTTAAAGATGGAATAAGTGTATTTCCTACTTTTATATTTTGAATTGCAATAATTTTATTACACAATACAAAATTTATGTAACACGTATTACATGTGTAGGACGTACGGATCACATGTAGCAGCAGTGGCCATGGCTACCTCGTCCTGGGTGATTCAGATGGAAGCATACATCTCATCAATAAAACATTTCAAATATCAACATTTAGAGCTTACGATAGAAATATCAGTATCACACAACAAAGTAGAGAGTCACCTTTCTTAGTTACCATTGGTGTAAGTTTTTCATATACAGTATATATATTTTTATTATTAAAAATAATGTTCGCAAGGCTTGTACCACTTTTATGATGATATTTAACTAAAACTTACATAGCCCTTTGTTAACCTTTATGTAAGGCGAGAAAGTACATATAAATTTGGGAAAACGCAAATAAATTATTAGGGCAAATGTTTACGCCTACCTAGGCTTGTGAGTACAGGTCGGAAGATACTTAAATTATGCATTTAACAATTTATGAGAAAACACTTTGAAATTCTAAAGAATGTAATTGAGAACTGTATAACAATATTTTCTTTATTAAAAACAGATTATGCAACTTTAAGAAATTTACATGCCCTTAAACAAATCACAAACAACTTTGACATTAATAAAGTCCCTTCCTTTATATTTTAAAATTAACAAATTAAAAATCTACCTCGTTTTTAATAGGGTATAAAAGATTTGTATAACAAACTATTACATGTACTTATGCTTAATAATACTTGTATAGATAGCAAACTTTTGGTTAACAGAAATGTAGACATCTTAATATATATAGTTAAATTTATTTACACACAAGAATAAGTATTACAAAATTTATACATTAAACAAAAAATACTTAGGATTGACGTCACAATAAAAAAGATTTTGAAATTTCTAAATAAAAGATTTTTTGTACATGTTGGTTGCCAAGGTTAAAGGGTGATAGTCATCTTTGTAGCAGCTAACTTGAATAGTACTTGAAGTAAATGGCTTGAACCAGTCGAAACTGTTAAATGGAAATAAATACCATCCAGGCATTAGTTATTTGATCTACATGAATTGTATTTTTTTAATACAAGTGATTCAGGAAGAACCAGAGAAACTTTCAGGACGTGGTCTACTAGTGAAAATAAAGAAAAAAGTTAAATTATACAATCTAAACGTTTGCTGTTTCATGCTTTGAAACACAAAAATAAATGGAAAAATCCCATTTCTATGTTATTTTACCTAAAACAGTTCCATAGTGGACGGTTTAATAGATAGACATATGCTGTTTCAGACATTTTTGTAAACCCTATTGTTGACAATTCTTCATTATTTTGATTAAATATATCCGGTTCAAGTAATTTTTCAATCGCTGCTTAATTTGCATTTTCACAAAGTACGATAGTCACTCTTAACAAAATGTATGATAATCATATTATTGATAAAAGTTGAATCTCAAATAAATTAGTGCAGTTTCATTGTTGAGGTAATTGTTACAAACTAACCACAAAAACTATTTTCTTTAAAATTTAGTATAGTTTTTTTTAAACAAATTAAAGACCTAATTAAATTTTATCTCCAAAATGTACAGGAAGATGAGATTGGAGTTAACCCAGTGATAAAGGTTTGGAACTTGGATAAACCAGACCGGCAAGGAAATCCAACGTGTGTACGTATCTCTAGAGCGTCACTGCCAAATCGAGCTATAGGCACATCGTGTTTGTGTCTTAATGATAAACTTACCTTAATGGCTGTTGGATTTGTTGATGGATCTATTCTGTTATATCGAGGCAAGTATAGTTAATATATTTATTTTTATACAGATCTTGCAGTGATATACGTCTGGATCTGTCTTCAACTTTAAGAGTATTTCCTGTTCAAGTTTTTCTAAGAAATCATTAAGTTGTTTAATGGAATCTATTATTATTAAACACAAGTAGAAATTTAGGCTTCTGTCTCCTATTTTGTGCAGATGTACCATAAAAAGTTAGCATTCTTGTAGGAGAAAGTACAGTTTTACAGCACTAAAGTACAAGAAAGTATTGATTGAAAATTATTAATCAGCTTATTATATAATATATCACTCTACTATCATCTATCAGAAAATTGATCTTAAAGAAATTATGGGAAAGAAAATTATATTTCTTTCTTTCCTTAAAATATTAAACAAGAAGATAAAGTTAACGGAAGACAATCCTAGTGATGAGTTGCAAAATTCACTGAAGAATCCTTCCTGCAAACATGCATAACATTAACTGAATATTTAGCTAAATTATAGTATGCACCTTCTAATCTACAATAACAACCTATAAAGAACAAAACCTGACCTAAAGTAACTTAACTTAATGGCTGATGATGGATCTATTCTGTTATATATCGAGACAAGTATAGTTACCAGTTACAGTATATTTTCAGTCCATAAACATCAATATTGCAATGTAACAAAATAAATAAAAACCAAACAGCATCAATGATACATGCTTGACCCCGCGATTTTGCAATGTATCATCTATGCAAGACCATCACGGATAATGTGAAATCCTGGTTAAAGCAATTCGTTATAGTATACAAGGTTTTATGCAAGAATTATAATGGTTATACTGTACCTTTAATCACTCCTAAAACGTATAAAAAACTACAAACACATCATTATTTAGATTGAAATAGCAGTACAGCAATATATTATTTACAATGTTCAAACACGATTAAAGTAGCCCAGAATGTTCAACAACGATTAAAATAGTCCGTCAGAGTTTTTTGTTTTTTCGCATTTGCTTCCTTTTTCAAAATTGTGGATCTTATTTTTCGTAACACGAGCTCGTCACATAATAATGCATCACCTTGACCGTCTAAATAGTCAAGAAGGTCTAAATAGTCAAGAAGGCCTTCGACGTAACTCAGAGCTATACCGTGTGTCACTTTCGGCTAGAGATGTTACGTCAATAACATAACTGCTACTAATGTGAATAGATGCTGCTCGTGATTGCAGTAGCATCAGTTTCGTGTTAAGTCGTTATTCGTTTGCTACAAGGCCGCTCGCCTTCCTGTCACCCGCATTTTTTCACTTCTCGCCCCACCACCTCTCTCGTCTCTCGGCCAGGTTGAGCCGCAACCCGTATAAACCGATCCCGTTTAATCGGGAGTTGACTGTAGTTCTATAAAAACATGCACTTTTTGTAGTAGTAACACAATCTATCTGTGGATGACTAAGCTCTAATTTCATCCAATGCCACCTTGAGCCTGTGCCAACACAACTTTTCACATGTAAAACTGAGTTTTATGTTATGCAAGTGTTGAATTTTTAAGTTGTCGCTATTATTTATTTCATTAAATAATTTTTAAATTAACTTTAAGGTTCGATTTTGCACAGCACGAATACTTGTAGTTGTAAGTTGAAGTTCCCCAAATGAATAATGAAACAATTATAACAGTTGGCTATCTACTTTTAATAACACATGTTTTTTTATTTTTTTATTGAACTGATATTAATATACAACGTTTTGTGTTCTTTAGGTGCCTTTTTCTGTTTTTGATCAGCAATAGGTTAGGCAATTAGGTTTTCTGACATCAGCAATATCTTCGGTTTTTCAACTTCTGAACTTTTAACTTTCTGCTTTCCTCTTTTCATTCTTCTTGCAGGTTTCTTACTTCTTATCCATTCCGTTTCCTTAGCTAGTTCTTCCTCATCCGTATGATACTCGTCAGTGTCGTAATTTTGCAAGGTTTCGGTCCCTTTACTCGTACTTGACAACTGAGAGGTTTTTAGGGTGTTATTTTCCACTCTGGCTTAATACTTCTTCCTTTAGTTGACTTAGTAGCTGCTCTACTACATTTAGTCTTTCACTGAGTTCCTTATTTTCTTCTTTAAGTTTGCAGGTTCTCATTGCTTCTTCACTCCTACCTAGATCAAGTGGAGGCAGTTTATCTTTAACTGTTTTCTCTTCAATGTAGCCATCACTATTAACCTCCTTAAAATTTAGGGATCTTGCAGTCGTATTGCTCCTCCCAAAAATTTATAAATATATAACCAATATATTTATGTTATATTGGTATTTTTGCGTTCGCTTGCTGACGATGCCTCGGAGCCCGCTTTCTCACTCCTGGCAGATGCCAGTACTGGGGATCCGACTCCCTGCACCATAGGAATTTTCTTCTTTTCGCTTTTCATTTTTGGTTTATTTACCGGGGTACCTTCCCCTATCGGTTTTTTTTATATGCCTGTTTAATATTCAGTCCTATTATCCTCACACCGTTCCATTATAGACCCATCAGCCTGCACCTCCCTTTATCATATCTGTTTAGAAGATCTTTGATTGTTTACAGTCCTCTTTTTTCCACCTAACTTGATGCTCTTGAACCAGTTTTGAACCATAGTTTTACTCCTTTGCGCCAAAATTAGGATGGAAGACACAGGCCTCACAAAAGGAATTGGTCATCCTTTTTTCATCAGTTCGTTAGGTTCCATAATACAGAATGCTTAAGTAACTCGAAGATATTTCTGTTGTATAATGACAATAATTACTAGTAAAAACATTTCTAAATTTAATGTAAGGAAAATGAAG
>JAGFPH010003166.1:106504-128128 GCA_018207615.1 Philaenus spumarius | reverse complement strand
TCAGTAGACTTATAAATTACATACTTTTAAACATACATTACATAAAAACAAAATAATATCTTTCACAATTGTCTTGGGACTTTGTTGAAAAGTTTTACATTGTTTCCTAATAATAATAGTAACAATAACAAAGCTAATAATAATACAATGCCTTTACTTATGCAACTATTCCTAACTATTACTAACAAGTAAATAAAACTTAAAAAATAAATTTAAATACTATTTTGGCAAAATAAATTAAGATAATTAACTAAATTTTTGTTTTGAAACATTTGTAGTCAGACAACTAATAATCTTATATATAAAATTCTCGTGTCAAATGTCACAATGTTCGTTCCCGTACTCCTCCGAAACGGCTTGACCAATTCTCATGAAATTTTGTGAGTATGTTGAGTAGGTCTGAGAATCGGCTAACATCTATTTTTCATACCCCTTAGTGATAAGGGCTACGCCCCAGTGGCCCTTAAAGTTTCAATGTTAATCTTATGGAAGTTCAATCTTAAGGAAGAAGAAGAAAGATTTCTTTTGATTTTATCATGGGCACAAAAAACAGCTGTTCGTATGAAAAGCTTAAAACAGCTTATTTTGATCAACAACTGATTTGGATCAAAAACTGAATATAATTTTAGGTTAGGCCTACAATGGACAATTTTTTTTTTTACAATGAACTTAAACACTTGGGCTAATTATTAGTATCAGGTTGATTTGTCTATCCGTGCAAAGCCGGGTCGGGCCAGAAGTGGTACATTCATTTCTTACAATATCACCAACTCCTAAGGGGGAAGGGAGAATAAATTATAATAACTTAAAAATAATGTTTGCCTTTTGTTATTTATATATTCCCTCATCGTTCACAGCGCTCCATGCCTATTTCACGCATATACCACATTCTTAAACACTTACAATAATTGAGCTATTTTTTGTCTACACTAGAAATTAGTTGAAAATTATTTATATGGCAAAACAACGTTTGCCGGGTCAGCTAGTTATTAATAAAAATCAATATTTATGGGCAAATAATAAAAAGATATCAGAGGTTACTATACATTCCATAAATAACAGTTAGCAGAGAAATAAATATAGTGTTACTAGAAGGCATTGCTTGAGAGAAAACAAAAGAAGCGCAGATTTACTCTAAACCTGGAAGGAACCAGACAAGTGTCTCTCGCCTAGGCAAAATGTCACTGTTTATTTTAATAATTGATTGTTGCAAGTAAAAAATATCTACGTTTAAGTACTTAGTGATTCATTGTAGTAAACAAAATTTGTCTTCCTGAAAATATTAACAGTTCGTCAAATTACAATTAACAATTGAATTTATTCTTTTTGTGAAAGTGCTAGTACGATTTTGTTTAATGAACATGTTTTTCATCTATATAAAGTGGAGTGGGAAAGAAATGTACAAAAACTGGTAACTATTTTGTGTTAAGATCCTGTAGAACCAATTTATATTTTTTTCAGAGTTGTCTATTCAAACAATTTTGAATATCAAAATTTAAAGATTCTAAATACAAGGCTGGTTTTTTGGTTTTTTAAGTAAGTACTGTTTTGAAATTCGACTGCTGAAACACTGCAGTCGGCATTTAGCGCTTGCGCATTGTGTACGTAAATCTGTCAGGAAAAAACCAGACGCCAGTTACGGAAACATTCGACCGTGGTTACGTTTGTTTGTAAGCATTTAAAATGCTTTGGAGTATTGCTATTTTTATTTTAAGCCTAGGGTGCTGCAAAGCACATCTCTTTTCATTATTGTAAACACATTATAACACTTTAAGGAGTGTGTTATACGTGCCATATTGAGTAACCACATCATATGAAGTGCCAAGTTGAAGTGCCCGTAAGAGTAACCATGTCATAGCACGTGATAGTTGTTGCTTAGCAACAGTGGTTAAAAATAGCTGTGTGAGAAGTTCTGCAAAATGATTGGCTGCAATGTTCCAAACAAATAGTTTTCATGTTATTGCGGGTGTGGCCTATGACTGGCTTCAGTTGTGAGGGATTGTTTTGATTATATGCTTTGGTGATTTCTTAAATTATCATACAAAAATAATATCATACAAAATTATAAGTACAATGCTGACCTTTGCGCATTAACCTTACAAGAATTTCACATACAGAAAATCTTCTAAAAAATATTTAAACATTTTTTTTCTTCTAACTTTCCATTCATTGGCATGTTTATTTTGATGTTTAAATAGATTTGTAAAATTATATTTTTTTTCTACTTAGACCATTTTCTTAGCAGAATCACACTAATTAAGGCTGTGCAAGTTAGCACGTCCTAAGAATGCTAGTCATATGACGTGAGTATCCTGAAAGGGTTAAAAACACAATCTTCATATTCAAAGACAGTCACAAATATATTTTGAACAACTTAATCCAGCCTAATACATTTTAATTTGAACTAATTTCGCTATTACTCGTTAAGAATTGCCTGAGGCACTAGTATGTACATTACTCAAAAACATACAAGCTGTTTCAATTTCTCAATTTAAGAAATCTTGATTTTGCAGAATCTTGATTAGTCCTTCCTATTGTTTCGAGGATCTAAGGAAATAATCACAGAAAATTACCTAAAGAAAAGAAAACCTATCAGGTAAAAAATATGCCAGGTTCTTGTATATAAAAAAAGACCAGTCTTCAAGTTTATAAATGATTCCAAGTTTTTTTTTAAAGATCAAAATTCAAATGCGTAGAAAATGCTTTTATTAAATAAATTATGGTAGCACCATTGCTTTAAATTTAACTTGATATTGTTAAGTTTTGTTATTAAAGTAAAATCAATCAAGTTAGAAACATGCCAAGAGATACCAAAAAAATTTTAAGTTATGTAAATTTATTTCGAACTATTTTATTTCAAAATTGCCTTTTATAGTAAGACTTCACAGCTTTTCTGCATTCCTAACCATTCATCTTATATAGAGTTAACTCTAATTTTTTAATTTATTTCCTTAATTGATTTTGTCAGTTGTCATAATGTATGAACAACGCCCTTTTGAATGTCACCTCAAGCACTTACGACTTTCACGATGGCCTATGAACTACAAAAGTAGCAAGCTACGCAACATACTAACTGATCGTACCACTGGGTGTCTTCTAAAAGGCCGAGAATAGTTCGACAGCTTTTCAGTCAGGTCACATTATTTTAATTCCAGCATTTTATTTATTTAGATTTAGTAGCTTCCAATTTAGTACCTAATTTGCCTCGTCGCTTAGCCAATAAATGTATCTTACACATGCACTGCGCACTATATTATCGGTGGTGGATTGCGAATATTTCTTTAAAATTTGTATTTCAGGCCATGTATTGCTTTACAACTGATGGGAAAGGCCCATGCTATGCTCTAGAAGGGCAGAAAATCCTACTCCAGTGGTTCAGGAATTATCTAGTCATTGTAGCCAAAGAAAGCAAACTTCCTGTACGTGCTGCCAATGCACCTCCATCTAGGTTAGTACATAATATGATACTAAAGATTGTTTTAACAAACTGAAGCCTAAGCAAAAGTGTTGCTCGTGTATAGGCTATTGCCACTGTGACAGTCTGACTGTCATTTGAACGTTTTTAATAAAATTGCTTCTTGTCAACGAGTCTATAAAGGGTTTAGACTTTATGAAACAATCTACAAGACTATTTTATTTTGTATTCTGTAACATGATGCAACCTAGTGATAATTTTTCTAATTAAATATCAATAAATCAAATAATCATTGAAAATACTTCCAACCCTTTGTTTGTTCAATACACTTTTGTTTGTATGTATGTGGTTTTGGAGTCAATTATTGTAAAAGTGAATAGCGGTCTTATTAAAAGTGATATTAATATCCTATTTGGTGAGTTCTTGACAATTTATGATTGGAAAGTGACCGATTGTGTCTTTACATACATAACCATGTTGTTATGTATATTTTTTGGATTTCGTTATTGTAGACGTTTATTTGTAGACTTATAAAAAATACAAATAAAATATAAATACTGTATGTACATAGTTAAATTTAATAATTTTACAAAAAATATACAATTACAGTGATTTGTTTTACAACAAAAATCTTAGACTGCACTGACATTAAAATATGATTTAGCTAACCCTCAATATGTTAATTTAAAAAAATAAAATTTCAGATGTATTATGTTGCAGTGAAACCACAGTATTGGAAAGACACACTTTAACTGTATTAGATATTCAAAATAAGTTTATAGTTTACACAGCAACAATGAAGGAAGTACGAGCAGTACTAATAGAATGGGGAGCCTTCTACATTCTTACTGGAGATCATAATCTGTCCCTCTTGGTAGAGAAGGATTTGCAGTCAAAGCTTGCTTTGTTGTTTAAGAAAAATCTTTACGATGTGTCTATAAGGTAACTTTAGGCTTTATGTGTTATAGATACCATATTAAACGTTGAAAGTAGTCCTGTATGTATTATTAACTGATGGGATCTTTCATTTTAAGTGTAGGCAGGATCAACCAAAGCACAAAATTACGCATACTAATATATACATTTATATAACTGTGATGTCACCACTAGCAAAACTTGGAATTTTCGTCAATTGTTTATCTACATACATGATACATGTTTTGAACATTTATTTGTTTATTGTTGTGTGTTAAAATCATTTAACATGATAAAAAACATTCATGCAGTGCAATGTTAGGTGATACACAGTACACTGGTTTTCAGCTGATTGTATTTTGGTGAAAAACCAGTATATCAGTTCGAAGCTCAGTGGTGCATCAGAGTTTATATGTTTAGTAATTAATCTCAATGATCTTACTGATTTTTGTACGTAGGGTTCTTTTACACATTCTATATATTTGCCCTTATTAAGTGTTTGCATATTTTTAACAATACTAATGATTTCATGAATGATCGCAGCGTACAATGTACTTGGCAAACTTCGATTTCGTTTGGTGCTTTTACACTGACACTCGACCATGGAATCTATCTTTTAAGAATGATTGGTTGTAAGTTACAAATCTGAAATGTGAGGATTTTTTTTCAGTGGCCTTATTTCTTTTTTAAATGTTTGAAAGTGAACTTTGACCTAAAACTTGTAATTTAGTTTTTCTTATTGTGTATTGAAGTAATTGATTTTGGAAAGTAATTTCATATAGTAAAATAATCCATATTTTTAGATTATGTGCCTAAAACGAAAACTCAGAACCCTTATATGATCACTCATTTGTCTCTGTCACAAAAAAATATGACTACAATCCTACAATAATCTTAAAATATTATTACATTAAGAAAATTAGAAATTTATTACTAATTCAATGTTAGACTTTGTTTGCCAAAAGTTTACAGTTTTGGTTATAACTGTTTACCAGTAAATGACTGTTTGAGAGTCACAATTTAACTTAACAGTTGTTTTATTACGTCTCCAGTCGTGTGTCAGTGCACTGAGGTGTGAGGTTTTAACGGTTACACGTAATAGTCTAGCTGTTGTCAACAACGAGTTGATTGTTAAATTGGCTCATAACTATATGGACTGTAAATTGTTTCTGGTAACATACAGTTGCTTGTAACTCATGAGAGTTACAAAAATAAAAGCAATAATACATTTTTAAATAACAAAATTTAAAAGTCAACAAATTTGCAAAGTTAAGAATACAAAATTCAAAGTTAAAAAATCATGTAGTAGCCTATAAGAATTTATTTAATTATTATTGTATCCTCAAAATTAAATACGTCCTAATGTAAACAAACCTCATGATGTAACAGGATGGCGGTTCACCTTCACTAATCCTCATCCCATATTTTATACCATATGACATCTTTGACATATCACAGTTGTCTTATTTGGTAGATTATTCGACTGACCACTTGCGTTTGACAGCTCTGTTGTCTGCAAAACACAGTTCTCTATTGAAAAACACCTGCCAAATCCATATATATGCTTGACGCTATTTTTTATATATCACAACTTATATACATTTTACATTTATCCTTATTATTTATAAATTTTGGGTCCGATTACTGTGGAAGTACTTGGAATAATGAATTGTGAATATTACTGACAACTAGACAGACATGATGGCTGATTTAATTGTTTAATGTATCATATTAAAAATGTCATCATATAAAAGGTTAATATCTTGAACTTCTTAAATAACATAAAAATTAATTAAATGAGCGTATTTGCACTAAACATTTTGAAATAACTTGTCCTATTAACTTACACAAATAATAATATAAAATTAAAATAAATAATTTCTTTTTAATGCAGATAAAGGTAAACAAATTATAAATGAAATTGTCATACTTGCGTAAGCTGTCTACATATGTTCACACAATTGCACTAAGTACTGGAAATGTTTTTATTACAAATTAAATTAACTTTTTTCAAAACTTCTTGCTAAAAATTGAGATCACGATGTGGTGCAAATGATGATGCAATCTTTGCAGAGGCTTAGCCTGCATTTACTGAACGTAGACTCCTTCAAACTATTTAACTTCTCAAATTAATGTCTTTGAAAATTGCCATCAACGATTGAATGTACTGTGTTGTATTCAATTTAAATTTTATTAAAACAATTCCCTACTGGTGACTTTACACCTACTTAGCAACAAGTTCATTTGTTCAACTCAACTGGCGATATTCACACTATCTCTCTAGAGTCCAACTGATGACTTATACATCCGCATGCACCCTTCACTTAGTGAGTCCAGTTAATGACTAATTTACAGATTGTACCATGTCACACGCTATAACGTAGTTACTTCCTGTTATTTTTCTAGAGTTCTGTTTAGTCACATGTCTTTATTTCAGAATCTTCTGTCAATTGTATTTCCGTTTTGAATATTTCAACTTTCGTTTATATGTCTTGACTTTTAACAATATTATTATCTTTAGTGTCTGCATGAATACAAAATATATATATTTCACAATAATGAGGTTTATTTTTATCGTTTGCTTACAATTCCATTTTAGAAATTTTTTTCGTTATTTAAGTTTATTTTCAATTTATCAATTTATATCTTAGTTCCCTTTTTAGGGCAAATTCTCTTATATTGTGCCTTCATGGTCAATTGCATATAACAACCCAAATATTTATTTTTCTAAATTGAAAACAAAAATTATTTTTTTCAGTTATAAAAATGTTTTTATTTTGAATTTAACCCCAAAACATGTTTACAAAAAATGAAAATAATTATTTTGATGCTCAGCTATTATAATTTATTAATTTTGTTTACAACAAACTCATTTGAAAAATAATAAACTCACTTTTTAAAAGCAAATCCATTTATAACATAACAAAATCCACCTATAAAATTGTTAAAAACAAATTATAACTTTATCTTTCCGATATGGTGGAACACTTATTAATTTCAAACAAGTTACTTCAGCATTCCTAAAATGTTAACTCTTCTTCTAAAAACCATTACTTTAAAATCTTTTATTCTAAGATTTTCTTCTAAATTTGTTAGTTTTTTTTGCCATTTTATAATTAATTATTAATTAATTAATTAATTTTTCTTAAATTCTAAATGGTCAGGGATTAAATTACATGGAGCATAGAATGGTGTACTAAACTAAAAAATATCATAGAATTAGCATTAAAAAATGTCCATCCTAAGTGGGCAATGTTAATCTTTTTTTATCGTAACTTACAAGAATTTGTCAAGTTTTAATTTCAAATGGTTAAAACTGAATTAATAGCCCAGTCAATGAAGGTAAAAAAATACGCTTTGTCGCAACGAATTAGGAAAAAGCTTAATTTTTGCAGGATGTTAGTTACTAACATCCTGCAAAAATTCAGCTTTCGCAGAATTGGTTGCGACCTGAAACCTTTGTTACTGGACTATAATGTGTTTTATAAGATTTCAGATATCCTTATTTTTATTTCATACATTGTTAAAAAAATATGTTTTGCAGAATTGTAAAGAGTCAACAGTATGATGTTGATGGACTTGTAGATATATTCCGCCAGTATGGAGATCATTTATATGGCAAAGGGGATCAGAACGGAGCAATAGAACAATATATTAAAACAATAGGCAGGCTCGAACCTTCGTATGTAATTAGAAAGGTTTGTCTATTTCTACTTACTAGTTCTAAGTCATTCTTAATTAGTCAACCCAACAACCCTCTGACAAGTTCATTTGTAATCTTGAAAGTTGTGAGCGAAATAATTTAATGCAGCTTATATTTTAGATAGAACGTTTTACTTATTGATAGCTCAGTTGGCTCAGACGTCATACACAGGATTCGATAGTTTGAATCTAGTCATTGGCGATGGCTATTTCCATTTATTACTTCACTCCCTTTCCTTTTTAACATAGCATAAAGTAAAAACTTTAAGCAAACACTAAAAAGAAAATTTATTTATATATAAACAGAAATAACTTGTACTATAATCACAAACAATAAACCTGCTCATGGTTTATTTTATTAATTTATAAAAAGAGTCCTTTGGTTAAAGAACAGGATCCTTAAGTAAGATAAGTAAGAAGTTTGTTGTTGTTAAATGTTCAAAGGCAGCGTTGACCTGCATAACTCTTTAATAGCACACGTTTCTTCAAGTTGTGAAGAAAAAAAGTTACAACTTAGCAAAGATGCAACGTTGTTTGTTTCTAAAAACTTGACCACAACACAACGCTAATAACATCACTTAAGTGCAATGTGTAGGCCCGCACTAACACAAAGCACTTCATAAAACTTAACACAATTTACCTGGTATAACCTATAAATCAAGGAGGTAATCAAATACAGAAAGGAATAAGTACTCTGTTAAAAACCACATCAGAATCTGTGAAATGTAACTTCAGCTATGTTCAGGAGTCGATAAATCTAGACTGTAGCGGGTCAGCAGTCTAAATATGACAATTTCCCCTCTGCTCCCCTGTACCCCGCTCCCAGGCAAGAAGGTTCATTCTTTGGCAGTTGTTAACGAAGCTTCTAAAGCCGCGTTGTAACTCCATGTCGTATTTTAACAACTTTTCACTCTATATTATTAGACCAGGTATTTTTGAACCACTAATTTTGAAACCAAGTACTAAATGTTTATAGTTATTAAAAGATTATGTTATTAAAACAAATTTCATCCGTTTTTCTCCTCCTTTTTCGTTATCTCGAAGGAATTTTACTTTGTTCGTGATCTTTTTTCAAGATGATGCGGTACTAAAGGACAGACTGCGGGATGACAAAACGGACAGTTCGAACAACCTATCCCTTTCCTTCTGTTTTTAGAAGAAAACGAAATCGTAACGCAACGGACAGAAAAATAAATGGTATAAACATACACTTAGTGCTCCGTCATCTCTCGTTTCATTTCTGTTGTTGTGCGTGTTTTTTGTACTATACTGTACAGTTTTTAGTGGTTACTGTGCGTTGGTTTTACGACAGTGTTCTTATGTATTCGTTACAGTGTATTTGTTTTAAATTGTGTACAGTTGTGTTTCTCCAACATGTCAGGAGTGAAGAAACATTGATCGTTGGAAAACCAGTCATGGCAACCAGTTTGTTTCAGCGGATAATTTTCTGTATTTTTTGATAAATCGACTTTTTTTGCATTCCATCCATACCCCCAGTCCCAAATGTAATGGAACGGATTAGAGGGATTCTACTGTATTACAATTTTACATATTTCTTAATGCATCATACACTAAAATTTTATCGTAGGTGTTCAAAATTTAACTTAAATTGGAAACATTCAACTGTTAGTATATTTGTATTTTCCGTGTCTATGGTAACTACAAATAACTACCACATAACCTCTTTTTCATCAGCTGAGCTATGTATTTTAAATGGGCAAATAGTATAGGATAACGTTGTGTACTAACTACTAATGATTATTTTTAAAGTGCCTAGCTATTTTGCAATTACTTTTGTATGTCATGTAATTGGCTAATGTTTCAGTACCTCCAATCACACCAAATAGACAATCTCACATACTACCTGCAGGCATTGCATAAACAAGGAGTAGCAACAGCTGATCACACTACTCTTCTTCTTAACTGTTATACAAAGCTCAATAAAATTGACAAGCTCAAGGAATTTATTATGGTAAGTGTTTGCTTTTACTAGATATAAATATTATTGTTGTTTTTGTTTATCAGTGAATACAGCTCTACATGTTTTTGTATTTTACCTGCTATTCAAAAATAGCAGAACCTGCTGTATGGCATTTAGATATTTATACAGGAGCATTAACAATTTGTTGGATTTTCTTAATACAGTATGGCCCAAAACAAAAAATACTGAAACTGCATGTTATAATAAAAATAAAAAAAAAAATACAAATAATTTAGAAATTGGCAGGATATGCTGTATAAGATTTATATATTTATAGAGGAGCATTAATAATTTGTGTCAATTTTCTTAATACAGTATGGCCCTAAATTAACGATACTGAAACCGTATATTATAATTTAAAAATATATACAAATAGTTTAGAAATTGGCAGGATATGCTGTATAAAATTTATATATTTATAGAGGAGCATTAATAATTTGTGTCTAATTTTCTTATTACAGTAAGGCCCAAAACAAACGATACTGAAACTGATTGTTATAGTTAAAAAAAATATAGATAGTTCAGAAGTGAAGTAGAATGTTTTTAGCACAGTATTGTGAAAGAATTATAAAAATCGGCGAAAGAGTGTTGAATTTATTTAAAATAGAATGTTTGCTAGCTCAAGATAATGGTGATAAATTGGCACGGAGTTGAACAAAGTGGTTAAAGAAGGTGAACAGTGTTTTTTGAGGCTTTGACATTAAAAGACTGACTTTTTAATTGAGAATAAAAGTGAACAGGCCAGGTTTTGTATTTTATAAAATCATGTTTTTGTTTTAAAAGTACACAATCAAAAGTAAGTAGCTTAAAATATTTAATTTGTCTGCATTTGAAGATTTTTTGTAAATTTATAAAATAATTACGTGTGTATGAATGTGAGTGAGAATGTACAGTTAAAGTGGTTGCATTATAAGTTCTTTGTTTTATGTACATTAATCAAATTATTGTTCTTTTTGAATGATGTAATATGAAAATGGGTAAGTATAGTCGGGGACAAGTATAGAGGGAAAGATGTAGGGATCGATCGGCCTAAGACAATGCTATTGTTGTGAAACCGACCGCCCGGCCACCCTCGTGCCTTCGGTCATTGTCACCACCTCCCTTAAATTCTTAGAAATAGTTCGGTCTAATACAAATATTATAATTTGAACCACTAATCGAATAAAAACAAGTGACGGCTCAATCTTCTCGCAAGATTTAGACCAATAAGAGAAAACTTGAATCACAATCCTACGACTCTCCGTTGACGAGCTAGTTGGCTATTACAATAATAGTATTGTAAATGACACCAGTTTTGAGGTGTTTAGAAAAACATATTACTCATAAACTAGTTACACTGATTTAAATAAAAACCCCGAAACACAAAACAAGGAACAAAAACAATAACTAAACAACTAAATTGTAAGTTATGTACATTTCGATGACATGGTCATCATCCTCAGAGGGTTTTAACACTACTAAAAGTTAGTTAATGACCACTACTCTGAGGATGATGACCATGTCATCGAAATGTACATAAGGGTAACGCATTAAACATAACTTACAATTTTGTTGTTTAGTTATTGTTTTTGTTCCTTGTTTTGTGGTTCAGGGTTTTTATTTAAATCAGTGTAATTTTGTCGCCACAGTGCTCTTTTATTTGTTTTTTCATAAACTAGTTATTATTCAAAAACACTTAACTAAGTGATGAATGCAGGCTAGCCGGCCAAAGCCTTGTTATATTTAATATTTATTTATGTATCGAACAAAAAATACAAACAGAAATTTTAAAATTAAAAATCAGAATTTAAAATATTTACATTTATAAATAAAGATCAGGTTTATCTGCAAACAAGAGAAAAGATCCTTCTTTATCTGTAATATTTACATAAAAATAGAAAAAAATACAAATTCAGAACTTAATTTTTTTTAAATGCTGGTGTTGAGAAACAATATTGTATTAACAAGCTGGCTGAAAATAAAGGCCATGAAGTAGTGAAACTTCTGCCCTACTATTGCATTTTCAACCCCATAGAGTTGATTGGGGCAGCTCTAAAGAAGGAAGTCCGGCTGAGGAACACATCTCCGTCTCTCAGTGTTGGAGTCATCAACCACGTAATCTACGACTGAGCAGATTATAGAGGAGCTTTGGCGCAAGTGTTGCACTCATTCAAAGAAAGAAGAAGATAAATATCTGTCCGCACCTACAGTTCCTCCTTTTGTGATATCACTTGAGGATGAAGAAGAGGATGACACATCTGATGAGGAGGAGGAGAATTTGGATTTAGGTTGTACAGAACTGGCAGATTAAATACTGTGCCAGGTCGTTGTAGATTAACCTGATATGTATATATATATATGTAAATATTTTTTAAATTTACATTTTTAATTTAAGTTCTGAATTTGTATTTTTTCTATTTTTATATAAATATTAAAGATAAAGAAGGATCTTTTCTCTTGTTTGTAGATAAACCTGTTCTTTATTTGTAAATGTAAATATTTTAAATTCTGATTTTTAATTTTAAAGTTTTTGTTAGTATTTTTTGTTTGATACATAAATAAATATTAAAGATAACAAGGCTTTGGCCGCTTGTTATATGGAACAAGCTGTTCTGTAGTTTGAAGTGGAACAGATTATTTTATGTGTAAGCGGCTAGCCTGCATTCATCACTTAGTTAAGTGTTTTTGAATAACAACTAGTTTATGAGTAATATGTTTTTCTAAGCGCCTCAAAACTGGTGTCATTTACAGTACTATTATTGTAATAGCCAACTAGCTCATCGACGGTGAGTCGTAGGATTGTGATTCAAGTTTTCTCTTATTGGTCTAAATCTTGCGAAAAGATTGAGTCGTCACTTGTTTTTATTCGATTAGTGGTTCAAATTATAATATTTGTATTGGACCGAACTATTTCTAAGAATTTAAGCAAGGTGGTGACAATGACCGCAGGTACGAGGGTGGCCGGGCGATCGGTTTCACAACAATAGCATTATCTTGGGCCGACCGATCCTTACACCTTTCTCTCTATATTTGTCCCCGACTATAAACAAGTTAAATCAGTTATCATGTCTAAATGATTTATTTCTTCTCCTTTCCGTATAAGTACTTTCATAGCAATTCGAACTCAAAGTAAATTCAGTGTAGTTTTAAGGTTAAAAATGTGATTTCAATGTTGCGTAATACATCATAGATGATTGCCACAGTTGGCAGATTCGACTGTACAGTTTCCATGATCATAGATCATGGTGGATGTGAAGTGGTCTCTAGCCTTCCCAATAGTTGTCATCTGTGGGTGTAATACACAGAAACATTACAATTAGAAATATTAAATGGAGGCTTGACAACAGCTGGCTACAAAAGTCAGTTCTGTTGTCAAATAAAATGATATTTCCATTTGGAGGTTATGTTTGATTGTTATGAGTTAAATTTTTCAGTAAAGTAAATTAAATAGAGTTTATTAAGATACATAAATGATACTGCAAATGGAATTACAAATGGTGTAAGTATTTATTTCATATAAAGATTTTTTGAAATTTAAATTTTATTTTTTAATATTCATAAATTATTTTATTTTTAGTAACCGCACTGTTACAGATGCTATCCCTGTATGGTTAGTAGCCTCATTCTGCTGAAACCAATAATCTCTAAGAGGCCAGCAGAAACTTTTTAAGCCGTTAACAAAAGAAATGTTAACTTGTGGATATCCATTTACTACCCAAACAAAATATCATATTTTAAAACTAGTTGGTACAGTGTTTGATAATGTTATTCAGCCTCTAGTGGCTTTAGCTATGTTCATAATTTAGACATTACTAAGAGACACGAGCCTTATCGAACAGCATCTTTGTAAAAAATTTCACTCATTTTCATCTATAGAGCTGTAATGAGATTGCAATTTTTTTTAAAATGTTTAAATTTATTAGCAGTCAAGAGATATCGGGCGAGAGTATGAAAGATGTAGATCCAAAAAAGAGCACAATGAAAATAGTAAAGACGTATTTCTATGAATATATTCAAATTGAACTTAAATATATGGATATATTTCTTGAAAACTAGCAGAAGCTCACTTAAATTACTTGCTTTTACCCCTTTAGTTTGTAGGCAATAATTTTAGGAATTGCAATTTTACCCTTGGTTTAGTAATTAAATTCATCGCAATACAATAGATATATTTAAATTTATTTTACCATGAAAAATTAAGGTATGAATAGAAAAGAGCCAATAAGAATGCCCCAAACAGATCAAAACAATGATACGTTTTTTTGCTCATTTTAGTTTGTTCTTCTCTAAACAATAATTTCTGAATGAATACTGTTATTACTTAATTGCAATCTTTTTTCTAAAGGATTATATTTTTATTTTATGTCTACAAGTTTCACTGTCCTAGGCATCATATTCACACCAGTCAACTAATTATAAATCCACTCTCAAAATTTTAAATAAATGCTTAAACATAGACTTAGGACATAGATTGCAAATGCCATAGATAACATTTAAATGAGCAAAATTTTGTTTTCACTGTTTTTGAGACTCATTTTTCTATGAAATGAAAACTTATTAAACAAATAATAAAGTGGATTCTATTATTAACTAGACTGAAGATGCCTGTGGCAGTGAAACCTGTAGCTACAAAATAAAAATATAATGGTTTAACAGAACGACTACAAATTGACTAATAAAGTTACTTATTATAAAATATTAGTAGTTCTAAGACTAAAAAAAAAAACAATTAATATAATTTTCTTGTTTTTATTTTATTGAGTTAAGTAAGCGAAACAAGTTGACTTCGGAGTTAACATTTGGAAGAGAAAACATCATGATCCTTAATTCTCACTTAAAGTCTTAAATTATTATTAACATAACATGTAATTTTGCTTTTAGACTAAGGACAGAGAAGTCGATTTCGATGTAGAAGTAGCCATCAATGTATGCCGCCAAGCGTCTTCAGAAGATGCATTGCTATTAGCAGAAAAACATGGTTTACATTCCTGGTATCTGAAAATACAAATAGAAGACCACCAAAAGTATTTGGCTGCCTTGGATTATATTGGCAAGCTAGAGTTTTATGAGGTAAAAGAATTTTTTTTAAATAATTTGTTTACTTAGATGGGTGCGAATTTACTTTACGACCCTACGCCAACAGAAATGCAAGAATAAAAATTGCCTGAAGTTCTAACTTATAGCCTTTAGTCACAGTATGTTTACCTGTATTCACCATTTAACTGTAGAATGTAAAACAAGGCCGTCGTCTGCAAACATATCAGCTGACGGTTGTATAGTAGATATACGCCCTTAGATTATTACTGAATGTAGGTTTAAATATAAAATAATTCTTCCATGACTTGTCCATAGATTCATGACAGTAATGTTTGAAGTTTATCTATTAATATAAAATTAGTTTGCTTTTAAACCTCAATAATAAAAATTTAACTTAAAATAATTGTGGTTCATCCTGAACATTTAAACTATTTTGCACCTTGTGTTATTAATTTCAGTCCGATAATGTAAGTTAGTGCACTGAAGTTTGTTAAACCTAATATTTATTATTATTTTATAATAAAAAATAATTTTTAAATGTCTGTAACGCTTTTATTTTTGTCGAGTTTTATAAAAGCACCTTTATATTAATAAATATCAAAAGAACAATTTACATATTATTTTAAACATCCTGTATTTAACACAAAACTTTTGAACCATCCTGTAGATAGCTGAAATCCAGATTACTTTATTTCGCTAACTTCAATAGAACTGAAGATATGAAACTATTTATTTACTTTTCTCAACAGGTAAAACTTATAAATTATCAAGCTTGACTGGTGAGAACAAATTAACAAGAAAATAATAAATAAAACAAATAACACAATTCCTCATAAACTATTTTAATGTTTCACATTTAAAACAAATATATTTATAGACCTGTATTTTAACATTTAAATTATGTTTTATTCATACATAAATAATGTTTGTATATTTAAACTATTAGGCAAGCTATATACTGCGACACAACTTTCAGTATAATAAACTTTTGGCTAGGCCCAGGTTCAATAAAAACAAATATTTAAAAAAAATCCTATTTATTCAAATTTAGGCTACAAGTTCACAGAATCTGATAGAGATGCTGTAAAATCAGTGTTCCCTATTCTTTGATGTTGATGGGCAAAATAAATAATTCAAATTTTGGCCTGGGCCTAGTAATATTTAAACAACAATGTTACCACTTTGTAGTTTTACTTTGTATTAATTACTACACATTTCTGAAATAATATTCTAAGAGACATACTATTATAAATCACTTGGCCAAAAATAAAATCCACTGTGTATAGCAAAGAGTGCTGCAGAATGGTATACCACATTTAAAAGGGCAATAAAACAATTTTTTGTTTAAATCTTTTATTTTTAAAAAGTACTTACAATCTAGTTTATTCCCATTAGGCTTTGGGTGGCGGCCCTTATTAGAGATGTACTGCCGAAGCTGTTCTCGGAAGTTTTCCATAACTTTTCTTATCATATCTAAGGAAATGGCAGTACCATCCTCTAAATTGCCATTCTTAAATGTTTTGATAGTTTGATGTCTAAGTAAGTAAACCTAATCCTTGAGGTAACCTTTTAGAACAAATTTGCAGTAAGAGCGAACAGACCACCCAATTCATCTCTAAAAGACATTTCTTTCAAAATTGCACATGAAATGCTAGCAGTGTGGTTTGTAGCTGTGTCATGCTGAAACCAAATGTCCTCCAAATTCATCTAATCTGGGCAAGAGAAATTTCTCTAACATAATTCAGCAACGATTGAATATTACAGCCACAGTCTCACCACCTTCTTCAAAAAGCAAAGTCCGATAACACCTAAATGGGACATATCACTCCAGACAGTATCGTGAGGGCTGAGCAGAGGTTTTTGGTGAAGTCCACGAGGATTTTTCTCTGACCAATATTTTAAATTCTGCTCATTTATAGGTAGAAATTCACTTCATCGCTGTTTTGAAAAATATCTTTAGGGAAACCGCATAGTGGAGCAGCGATACAAGCTGCGATAAGCAGGACAGAGCAAAGAGAGCTGTGAGTGAAGAAATGACACCGCATAGTAGTGCGGATATAGGAGCGACAACTATGTCACATTTTTCTGCTGTTTGTTGTCGTGTTCACTAGTGCCCCATATTTTTTTTTGTCTCTCCCTCACAATGAATTTCTTATGAACGGAAAATTCTTCATTGAATATTTCCCTCTGTCTCCTACACAATATTATAGTTGTCAAGTAAGGCTTTGATTTCAATGTGGAGCAAATTCCATCGATTCCCAATTCTGTTGGCGTCCTTGACACCGAAAGATCAAGAGAAAACAATAGGTCGACAAATAATGCGGCATTTGTAAGAGAAACATTCAAAATGTTTGTTTGCCAAAATAAAATTGAATTATTGTACTTCAATCTTAAAAAAAATTATGTAAAATA
Source organism: Philaenus spumarius (assembly GCA_018207615.1). Taxonomy (NCBI): domain Eukaryota; kingdom Metazoa; phylum Arthropoda; class Insecta; order Hemiptera; family Aphrophoridae; genus Philaenus; species Philaenus spumarius. The sequence goes on along the minus strand of JAGFPH010003166.1, from coordinate 110,687 downwards.
CATGAATAAAAATAAATTTTTTAATGTAGTAATTAGGATCAATTAACAAATGGGAAATCTTATTTAAAATACCGCAACACTTTTAAGTTTTTCTTTTATTTACATTTACAAAGCTTGTAACCTTTAATTTTTGTTTCTGCGAATTAATACTAAACAATAATAATTACTTGACAAGAAATGTCTGTTATAAAAATCAATTGGTAATGAGAGGATGTCTTATCATTTTTGTTGTTAATAGTAATTAAATTATATAATATTTTTAATTAGATTAATGTACTGTTATTTTTGTTATTAACAAAATGTAGAATTTTATTGAGAGACATCTTCTGATTTTTAAATTGAATTTCTATATAATAAATAATGCATTTAATAATAAATCTTATTTAGAAATGTACTGTTATAATTTATTTAAAGTTAGTTGATTTCTTGTTGTACCATTTTTGACAAACACTCCACGGATAAACAGTTTTACATCCATTTTAATTCAGACAATACTAATACCACCAGCGATAATAGCGACAAAAACTAGTATGTTTGATTCCTTCGCTCTTATCACTGGTTGTAGCGTTCTTTGTAGCATTGCTCTTCTCCCCACTATGCGATGCTATATTGAAGTGCGTGTGTTTATATTCGTCGCTCTTCTCTTTCTTTGTATCGCTGCTTAAATCGCCACGCCACTATGCGGTCTTAGATAATGTTTTTCAGGATTCCCAGTCTGCTTCATTTAATTCCTATACAACCATACTTTTGTACGGATGTATTCTGAGGTATGTGAAGAATTTGCCTCTCATTGTTTGATCTGAAATCCTCAAGGCAGTAATGTGTTTTCATGTGGAATGGTTTGGGGCTTGCTATACCGACCCTCCAACCCATTGCACAATTTCAGGTATTCTAAAATTCCGATGATGACCACTTGTTTATCCATCGCAAGATAGTTTTCCGATCTTGAATATAAAGCTGATTTCTACGCTAAGTTAGTTTGCTAATGGTAGCTTAAGTGTCACTGAGGATGATGAGGTTATCGTTGAAACATGTGTGATAAATGAACATATTTTCATGAACAGGTTTGTTATTTTATTTGTTTATTATTTCATGTAAAACTTGTCACTCTGAAATATATATATATATATATATATCATATAATTTATGATTTAGGCAGAAAGTAACATAAAGAAATATGGAACTATTCTTCTACAATATGTCCCTCAAGAGACTACAAATTTCTTGAAGCGTCTCTGCACTGATTACAGGCCTTCAGACAAGCCACTTATTGATCAAGTGAGTAGCATACAAACACTTACTTAGACTAGTCAATTTAAACCTGTAATCAATGACTATATAAAGGGAACCAAAAATAAAATAGTGTAGCGAGATTTTTTTAACAAAAAACCCCATAGGATAACATATTTGTTTTTGTTTCAGTTGGTTTTACCCAATTTTCTTCTTGATGAAAGTAAAATTGTTTTTGCAGTCTTGTTGCCTTTACAGTTTGTTGCAATTTTTTTCTTCTCTGAAGTTATAATCTTAAGGCATCAATTACATTCAAACTATGTACATTCTTAAGGCATTCAATACATTGAAACTATGTATTGTTATGCTATGCAATCTGTTGGAGGCGTATATGAGATTTTACCGTAAAAGAAATTTACATTAAACTAAAAGAATAAAACTGTTGAACTAATTAGGTATGATTAGATTATAATATTAAAGAAGATTTCTTTTATTAAACTTGGGAGCAAATGTTAGCAGACAAATTAATCATAAATATTGTTTAAGTAACAGAAATATATCCAACAAATTACTTAAAGTGTCATGGACTCATCTGCAAATAAAAGAGAAGGGATAGTAATTTATTGGACAGGAGCAGGTAAATAAAAATTATAAGCTTAAGAAAATCAACTATCACCTATGTAACAAAGTGTTTTAGCACCTATGTTTGAAAAACATTTTTCTTTTATTATCACTTCTGAGACTGTGGGGTTTACTTCATGAAACACTGTATATTGTGTCTCTTCAAAAACTTGAAGCCACATTATTTTAAGTCACATTCATTGGGTTGTTTTACAAACATTTAAAACAATTATGTTAAATTTCCAGAGTTGTATTTTTGGAGGTCTAAATTCTATGTTATTTTATGTATAATTAATAACCTTTATTATTCCTATATTTGTTTGCAGAACATGTTAGATGGCACAATCAGACCATCTGTTATCAGAGGGAACCCTGAAAATTTTATTCACATTTTTCTCAACAATTCTGAACGTTTGGTCGAATTTTTGGAACACTTATTACAGGTGAGAAATCAAATTGTATCTCAGGTAGTGTAAAATGAGTTAAATTACATTATAATTAATTGGAAAATCACATATTTTGTAAAACTGATGAACATGGTGCCTTAAAAGGATCAAAATATGTTTTAATCATTATGTTTTCTATTTCACAAAATTATCTGTCAGTTTTGCTTACATTACTGAAAAAACCTGTCAAACATGGACTTAAGAAATCTTTTTGCACCATGTCAATGCATGTCCGCCAGCTGCCCCCATCCTTCTTAGGGTTTTCCCTGCCTTTTGAAAGGCAAAAGGTTTGAAACAAACCATGAGGTTACAAAACTGTTGAGGCAATATGTGAATAATTTTGAAATTGCATGAATTTTCTGCCTAACAGTCAAAATTGCTAATAGAAATAGGTAGGCAAGAAAGTAATTGTTATTAGTGTCTGACAATACAACTTGCACGAATCCCTGTTCCAGGAACTTCTCACACTCGTAAATTTGTTTATTTTTTTAGTAGTTTTCTCTGTTTTGGTGCTTGGGTTAAAATGATAGCAGCTTAAGTTATTGAGCCATTCCATTAATGTGTTGGTTATTTTATATCTCTTTGTTTTGATTAATAGTTGAAATAATAACCTCCTGTTGAGATATCTTCTTCTGACAACAACAAAAATATAGACCAAATAGAATATTCGGGGGGAAAATGTATTAGTTTCAATACAATTAATTACTATTTCGTATCATAATCAAGAAATATTTAGCCCTAATTACATTTAATTTAAATAAAGCATTTAAATATTAATGCATCTGCCGGGCTTATTTAATAATAATTAAAACCGAGTAGATTTGTTTAGCTAAAAGTAAAAACTGTTCACTGTGAAAAGGTAAACTTGTTTGGTTATTTTAGTCACAGTGTAAACCCTTAATTCTTAATAAGTTAAAATTGTGTGACATTTTAAATTACAAGTAATTTCTAATTCTACATGCCTACTAAGCTGATTTATATACTATTATAGTGAAGCTCATAAAAATAACAATAGTAAGAATATAATAAACTAGGGGCTCTGCCCCTGGACGCTTCGCGTCCCAACCCTGCCTCGGCCTTCGGCCTCAGATGGCTGCTTCGCTTCGCTCGCAGTTGGAAAATTCGATAAAGAATCTTGTTAATCTTTGGCTCGTTTGTACATAGATGACCTAGCATAAATCAGCTGTTTTATTTGGCAGCTGACTCAAACTCATTAAACATTATCTTCATAAGATTAACATGGGAAATTTGAAGGATTGTGTGCCGGAGCTCCTTCTTGGGTGAATGCGGCTGAACGGATGATTGGATCTTCAATTTGATGGGAAATCGTTAGTTTGAAATAAAATTTTCTAAAACTTTTGTATTTAACATTTTTTGCTATATTTTACCGTTTTCTTACAAAACACGCTCAAAGTGGGAAAATGAAGAAATTTAAAAAATCGAAAAAATCGTTCCCGTCCAACAGGTGCTTTCAAAATTAAAAATTGTTAAATTCTGGCAATTTTCCCAAAAGTTTCTCGTCGAGAGCTTTTATTTAAGTATAAGGTTGATGGGGTTCCGATTACGGGAAGTGCCTAATAATTAATGTCAGTGAATCAGTGAAATCGTCTATATTTAAGAACGTTGGGCGGAGCCTCCCTTCTCGGATGAATAGTGGCTAAATGGATGATTGGATCTTAAATCTGATGAAAAATCGTTGGTCTGAAATTAAATTTTCTACAACTTTTGTATTTAAAATTTTTTGCTATATTTTACCGTTTTCTTACAAAACACGCTCAAAGTGGGAAAATGAAGAAATTCAAAAAATCGAAAAATCATTCCCGTCCAACAGGTGCTTCCAAAATTAAAAGTTGTTAAATTCTGGCAATTTTCCCAAAAGTTTCTCG
>JAGFPH010003166.1:78260-105330 GCA_018207615.1 Philaenus spumarius | reverse complement strand
TTTGTTTCTTAAGTAGCTTTGATAATTTGTCAAGATGTTAAAAGTGAAAATAGTATTTTTTGTTGAACAGAAATTTGAATCATACAGCCAACACATTTGTTTGAATTTTTGCATGTATACATCAATTTGATTCTTAAGAGTGTGCAAAATAATTTGAGTAAATGCATTAGCGGGCAGATTAAATCCTCATTTGCTTTATGCTATTTCATTAGTAAGATGCTTGAGCACGACTAGAGATTTCCCATTTCTCTCTGCAGGTTTAAAATGATATAATTGGTTTATTGTATTGTGTATTATTGTTACCGAGAGCTACATGTCTGTTGTGGATTTTGGTTTATAAGTTTTTATTTTTTATATAAATAAAGTTTATAACTTTCCATCTTTTGTTTGCTCTATAACTGATTTATATTTTTTTATATTATACAATTTAATTATGATGCTACTTAACTGCAGACAAAGCTTATTTTTATTATCTTATCCCAAACTATGACAATTTATTTGGTAGGCGAAAAGGTGTTTTTAAATTGTTCTTTTATGGGGAACGTAAAAAAAAAGGTTTTTAAAGTTTTGTACCTTGTAGGAACAAAACTCTTTATTAACAAAAGTCGTGGTGCAATTACACTGAGGAAGTATAACGGACTAAATAAGATTTGATTCAGCTGTGAGAGTATTTATAATTAATACTAAATAGTCTTGAATGAAGGTTTTGAGCGATTGTATTTAGCAAAATTGTAAAATAACATTATAGGTTTAAAAAAAATGTTAACACAAATGAAATGAATGTAAATATTTGTACTTTGTAGAGAAAGACCGCCTGCTGTCTCCTCTGTTTGTAGTGGATGCTTTATGCAACTGGAACGCAGTAAAGGTTGGAGATATTAGAGGTTATCTTAAGAATGTGTTGTATGCCGAAGAGAAAGCTACAGACCAAGAACAAGCTCTCATACAAAAGTATACTCAAGAGACAAGTAGGATACGTAAACACATATATGAGATACAAAACCAGTAAGTGGTGCTTGTTGAAGTTGTTTTAAACCTGTTAACTGTGTATACAATATATGGCTAGAAACTACGACTTGATAAGCTGTAAAATCTTGTTTTGATTCTCTATGTCTATATAGTACTATACGATTCACAATGTCTCTAAATCGGTCTGTTGGTTTTTAACTTAAGAACCAGTGATTTGATATGAATGCAGTTTTTCCCGCATGTGGGTACAACATCAAATGGGGTGATCAAAATGGTCAAATTATTTCTAACCCTTTCAAAACGTTTTCACATTTCTTCTTCAAGTGCTACAATCATTTAAAAAAAACTTGAATCTTTCTATGATACTATAAACAAGTATGAGTATTACATCATGGAGAGCAGTGTTGTTGCACGCTTTAGTTTACACAATAGCGCTTTAGTCTTATGTTGGACTTACTGAAACCAATACTGTATTACACTGTTGAATGAGTTAGCAAGTACTTTGGAAAGTGATTATGATGATAATAATTTAATTAGTGGCATTAGCAGTAGTGATGAACTAGTTTTTAGTAATTTTAAAAACCGTAATAGTAGGCAAATTCTAAATGCCACAAAGTGGGGTCTTTATGGAAGAAAACACAACAAATGTTTCAATGGACAAACAGTGAATTTCATCCAAAAGTTCATAATATTAGTCAAACAACTGAAACAACTGTTGGTTTCAAAGACTCAAAATAAACAATATACCTGAAATATTAGATTATTTTATATTTTTGTTTGTGACGTCTTATCTTACAAGTAGGCCTAAAATCGCTTTTGAGACAAATTTATATTTTCGGTATGTGAACAATCTAACAGTTTCATCTACGCTTCGAAAATGTAATGAAACAAATGCCAATGAAATTTATTTGTTTTTAGCAGTACCTAATTAGCTAATTTCCAGAAATTCAAAATTAAGCTTGAATGAATGTTGGTCAACTGAACAAATTTTAGAATAGTATTTATTTAAAGCAACTTTTAAATTTGATAAATAATGTTCAACAAAATAAAAAAAGTTATGTTTAACAGCCCATAAGTTTCATTTCATTTTCTGGTCGACTAATCTTTTCCAACGGAAAATACTGTTTTGTCATGCTGCCAACGTGTCCTAATTCAGCACACGGCAGTTGCAACTGTTGTTCCAATACAGCGGTGAAAGGGTTAACAACACATGTCTAAATGCAATAAAAATCCACATATATTTTTTTTTATGTTCAGTGACAACCTAATTTTTATTAATAACAAAGTTTTTAAAATTATGTGAAGTTACTGTCACTTACCACCAACAATCCTGTTTGTAATATTCTTTAAATTAAATGTCAAACCATTACATGACGTGTGTTTGGACATTAATCGTCCATCTATGCAATTGTTCTTGAGTTATAACGGTTTGTGCGCTGCTATTAAGTAAAATTTAGGTTTTTTAGGACAAAATATATTGTTTTTTCAGTAGTACCAATTGCACCTAAAAACTTTTGTAAATCGGAATAGTTCCTGAGATCAGTGCCGCCTAGAGAGTTTATGTGGCTTGGGGCAAATTTAATTCTTGAGGACCCCTGACTCGAAGCTAAATGTTGGGGGGAGGGGGGAAGGAAGAGTAACTTTTTAACAAGTAGTTAATACTAAAAAAATTTAAGAGAATATAGTACATGTAAACAGTAGTAATACATAATAATATTAGAAATAATATAATTTATAATTTCATTTATTGAAAAATAAAAGGAAACTGTTAAGCGATATGCCTTTACGACCTTCAAGCTTACAAAATGAATGCTAGTTGTTGTGTTACAGACCTATTGTGTTCCAAGGCTCTCGATGCAGTGCTTGTAATCATCAGTTGGAGTTACCCAGTGTACATTTCTTCTGCCAACATTCCTACCATAAACAGTGAGTGTACAGTCATGACTAATTAGTTAGTTAAGGTGATCGTTACATCTGTTAGATTGCTTAATATAATGAACGCTTTGTATTCAAACTCCGAAATAACCAAATATTTCTTTTAAATATTATTAATAGTTTATCTTTGATGGTTGACAACACTTTTTGAATGTTGACTTTTACATCTGTCGGCATTTACAAGATAATTAATATAGAGTATAATGACAAAATAAATTGTACGCAACTATTTTGACCGTTTGATCAGTAAATATTTATTTTTCAGTGGACCCTCTACAGTGAGTTTTAATTAATGTCATCAAAAAAAGTTTTGTATTGAAATTAAAATTTGAGAATAACTTAAACTTCATTTACTTGCTGAAACTAAATTCGTACGTATGCAACTATGTGAAAGTTTCAACTGTAACTTACTGCATGAGCGTCTTTAACCATGCACCACTCTGTTCTGTAGCCTACCCATCCAGAACTCCCCTTCTTTCTTACATTGCCACTACCTAAAAAATTTGAGATGATCCAACTGAAAAATGATACTATTATAGTAAACTTGTTTTTTATTACTATATTATTGCAATCGGTACATGGTAAAGACTAGATTCAGAGCCAGTGCTGCACTTACATAATAATTATGTCTAAGTGATCATGTCTTTTGTGGTGCTGTATTTTAGTGTGTTTAATTTATATTTAATGTTATGACAATCTCTGTCTGATAATTACCGGTACTAACACTTTTGATAAATTTAATGTTAATCATATGTGCTACAACATATCTATAACTGAACAAAGGTAATTACCATTGTATAATAAGTCTGTCACCCAGGAATCTCCTAAATATAAAATGAAGTTATACTTTTGTTCACAACTTTACAATTATCTTCATCATAATAAGATTTATTCACAGTCTGAATCAGCCACAATTATTATAGATGATAAACCACCATTTCAATATTTTATCTTCACCATTCATAACCTGAATCAGAAACGTTCCTTGATTATGAAAAGTTTCCTATATATATATTTTTTTTAAAGTGGCTAGTTCTGCTTCTTTTTACTTCTAGATGCTTATATTATTATTCTTTTCATTTCAGCTGCTTTCAGAGTTTTGCTGAAAATGAAAATGAATGTCCTGCATGTTTGCCGAATAACAAACAAATAAATGACGTCATTAAATCTCAGGTAAGAGTTTTAAAATATTTGTTAAGAATTTTTAAATTTTTAAATTGGAAATAATATAGTAGTAAATTAACCGTAAATAAAACTAAGCATTACAGAAGGCATTATTTTTCAATAATGGAAATGTAAATAAAACTTAGGCCTACTACTGTATTATAATACGCTACAGGGTGTATCAAAAAGAGTCATTCAACTTCAAATGGGAATATATATTTTTTTTAATCAACAATATTAAAATTTTGTTCCGATACATATTAACTTTTATATCTGAACATAGTATTGTTTTAGTTGCAATTTTCCAAAATGTTCAATAAACAACTGTAACCTATGTGTTTTCACGAATAGAAAATTTTACATATTCAATTTTTGTAAATATTCAAAGTACCATGTAAAGCAGACAATGTATGTTTAATTTCATTTTTAATACATAATTTGATTACGTTATTAATATTGATAAAGATACTTAAAAAATGTATATTGACACATAATATCTTGATACAAATAAGCATAGTAACACAAGGTCAGGCACTTTTCCATAGTATGTGATGATGTAAATTGCCCTCCAAAATAAGAAGAAAGTGGGGCGAATTACCAGTCTTTCATCTGACTCATAGCTATAGCTTCCACATCTAGCACCCTTATAGCGGTATTGTGCCACAACTCCATTCGAGTCCATACAAGTCTGTCAATAGGGTCAGTTAATATTTGTTTATGCTAAGCATATAAATGAACTGTCTACTTGTCATTCGTAAATTGTTTATTTGGCTCTAAATAAAAGGGCACAAGATTACCGTAGATTTCTTTGCCAAATGACATCAAGGAAAAAAAATTCTTAAATATGCTGGTACTCAATATTTTTTCTGTTAAATACCTATATTTACTTTACTTTCTTTATATCGAGACAATTTGAACTTTAAACTTCGTTAAATTTTAGCCTTCTAATTACTTTAAATTGCCTTCTTAACATTTTTTTAATTTTACTATGGTAAAATAAAATGTATCACATAATACTTCTAGTAAAGTAGTAAAACAAAATTTATGTATTTTAATTTTATAAAAAGTTCAAATTATTCTTATATCTAGAGTTACGGGAAAGGTGGAGGCTGGGTTTTCTTTCTTGTAAAATATAATGTTTACAAATTAATATTAGACATGAGTCATGGAAATTTCTTTAAGCAGGTCAGGAAAAATGAAGACGGAATTTCTTTGAGCATCCTGTTCATTTGTATTCTTACTGTGTTCTTTAGGAACAAGGAAGAGACTTACATGAAACATTCCACAGCCTGCTTGATAGGGCAGAAGATGGCTTCTCATTGGTTGCTGATTATTTTGGCCGTGGAGTCTTCAATAAACTAACTATTGTCAACGATGCAAAAAGTAGTAAGTGTTTATGCTTTTAACAATTAACTAGTGGACATGGCAATGCTTCGCTATTGCTTGATTTACCTAACCTAAAATTATATTGTTTTTGATCCAAATCAGTTGTTGATCAAAATCAGCTGTTTTAAGCTTTTCATACGAACAGCTGTTTTTTGTGCCCCTGATAAAATCAAAAGAAATCTTTCTTCTTCTTCCTTAAGATTGACCTTCCATAAGATTAACATGGCAACTTTGAGGGCCACTGGGGCGAAGCCCTTAACATACATTGAGCTCATTTTAAGGGAAGCACAACTTCAGAGTGAGCTCTGTAAAATGACACCAAAAACATCAAAATCGGTTAAAAACTCTAGGAGGAGTTCTACTCACAAAATAACCCCTAGCAAATTAATTATGTATAGATTCATTATTCCTCCATACAGATGTAACACTGCACTTTGTATAAAGGGAAGATAATTGGTTTTAGATTATAATGTAATAGTGTTCAAACCCGGCTACTTTAAAAATGAGGCACTGTTCCCATGCTTTTCCAGTACATCATTAATTTGTGAAAATGAAACACATTATAATTAATCCTCCATCACACATGCTGCGAAGCAAGACTCCGCAAGCAGAGGTAATTTTTTCCATTCTGCTAAAAACAAGGAGCAGTTATCAGTGTGAGGTTTTTTTAGTTGGAGTAACACTCTGTGCTGATATAAACCTTCTTCTAATCTACATTTTCAGTATCTATAAAAATTATTTCCACTGCAAAACATGCTGTAAATGAGTTAAATTTCTACTTTTTTAACATATGGTATAAGTGTATAGTTTTCAATTTTTAAATCAAAGAATTTTGTCTGCCTTCGGCTGACTGTTGGGCTTCCAAGAATCAGTGTGAAACCTTATTTGAACAAGATGCTTTATTCAAATGCAAAGTTCAACAAAAATTAAACTCATTTTCAAGTAAAAACCAAAATTTCACTCTACTATAGGAGTAGTTCGTGATTGTAAAAACATTAAAACATATTGCACACAAGTACTGTATAATCTTTTAAAAGTTTAAAAAAGTAAAAATGTTGTGTTTAAAAATAAAGTGTGCAGTGTCTATCTTGCTTATTCATCCGACATATTATTTATTATTGTAATTTACTGTAATTTAGTAATCCCCTAAAATAGTGTAGGTTACTATGTAGTACTTTAAGTACATAGTATAGTATTTGTGCATTTAGAGCTCATTTTTTGTTTAGGAACTAACATACAAGCATACCTAATACAGCACTGAAATAACAACCTAAAATTTGTTACAACTTACATTTGATGAATTTATTCACATGTAATACGAATTTAAAGATTTTTAAGTCTGAATGTAGCCTACAAAACAAGAAGTTACGGCAACCTAATCTGCGAAATTGAACCCGATATTTCGGCTCTATGGGCGGATCTTCAGCACCAACTGCTGAATTTAAAATATATATTTACCCTATCTGTAGGTGATATAAAGTATAAGTTGGATTGGGGGCTGTAACCTCCTAATAACAAATACTTCCCAATAACAAATTTTTCATCTGGATAGTGAATTTCATTAATAGTCCAGTCAACGAGTGCTCAAAAGAGGGGTGTAGAGTGCATGGAATATGCAATAATTTTTGACTTTAGGACTTTGTTAGGAGTAAAAGTCCCCACTCCTGGGAGGTGAGCATAAGGCGGGAGGGGAGTGGAAAGGTCCCATTTTTAGGTTTCTCGCTTATATCTTGAAAACGGTGCACTGTAGAAACAAATGTTTCAAATAAAAATTAAAGTTAATAAAAAAAACCTATGCAGGAAGCTACTCGGCTTAGTTTGCCACATTACGGTAAAGTGACAAAGTGGTAGTGCGAGGGGGAAGGGGAAGTTGTGTGCCCTCCCTCGAAACTATCTCCTTCTCCCTCGCACAGTATTCAAAATAGGTCTCTGTTTAATAAATCCATCTATAGTTCGTGATTTCACCACGGAGCGCTGGCCTACTGCTACGCCTAAGACTTGCTTCAGTTTACTGCCAATAGGTGCCCTTGCTGTGCCGTCGTTTTTCCTGGCTTCATTTACTACTATTGGCTTGGGAAGTCTACTCATGCTTACATAGTCAATGGTAATAGCATAGATCATGAATAATAAAATAGATCAGGCATGCATACGGGGGCTGTGTGCTGAGAAAAAGGTTGTCGCGAAAATAGTACATGATCGCACCGCGAGGTAGTGCTAGGGAGAAATCATCGGTAGCATTGGTGTTTCACACAGCTTCCCCAATAGATAACGCCACTGTCGTCGAATTTCCAGTGGAACAAAATATTGCATTGGATCGGAGTTCTATTAGGTTATCCAAATACAATGGTAATAGATAGATACCAGAGCTCTAAATACATACAAAAAAAGAACTATTAATGGAGAAATATAGTCAATCAGGAAGGCATTTGCTTTGTAAGACAGTGTGCCATGAGAATGTCCAAGTTTATTGGAGGATCTAACGTAAATACTGAGCCGCCAATTTCGATTATAAAATCAAAGAGAGTCTGTAACATCAGTGTTAGCTTGACTCATTTAAATCACCATACTTCTTCAAAAGAAGTATCTTCGTATAAAAGTTAATAATTCTTTGTTGTAAAAACAAAAAGACTATTGTAATGGTTTTGACAGGAATAGCCTTGAACTACTAATTACTTGAATATCTTGTATTATAACTTTATCTACATTTTATAGAGCCAATTTGGCCTTTTTATTGTACAATTTAATTATTTTAAATATATTAATCGTCATGAAATATTTGTAAAATAGTTGTAAAATTTAATTTCAATAATATAATAGATTTTCTTAACAAAGCTATTTGTAAAAAAAATTTATGCTCAATAAACAATGCATAATTGATTTACTAACCATAATACTCGAATTTGTGTACAAAGTTCTTGAAAACATTTATAAAAAAACACAAATTTTAACATTACATCTTAACCTTCTTTTTACTATTGGTAAGTAAAGAAAGTTATTACTGGCATTATTTAATTTAGCTTTGTAATGAAAAAGAAATAATAAATACTTTTTTATTACAATAACTACATTATTATTTTTTAACATTAATAAAATAGGGTACAATGAAATTCTAAATTTGTTTGTCCATTATAGGTTTTAACAATTTTAATCTTTTGATTGAAATTCATTATTTTTATAAAAACTATAACAAACACATGTTCTTTGTCTGCTTTTTCTAATTGAAAATACATTCCTGTTTATTTTTTTAGTTATTTGCAGATAACAAACCATATTTACTTCTTTAAGGCCCGGTTTCTCAGTCGTTCAACAAATAATTTATTGAACCGATAACTTTATAGGTTCCATAAACATGATAATTTCGTTTCTAGAACGCTCAATAGTCAATAGACTTATGGAATGGATAAATCGATCAATAAACTATAGTGCCAAAATGCAGCCTATAAATATTTATCAAACCAATAAATGTACTGTTACAAGGTTATGTTTGATTAACGTTATTGTAGTATTGTGATTAATAAAATTAATATTGAAGTAATTAATTGCAGCAGCAGTTCAGATGATGAGTTGGTTGAATTAATTCATAATTTGCCTGCAAGAAAATATAAAATAAGACTTGATGCATTCAATTTTTATTATGATAGTGAATTAATTACAGCTAGATAGGCCTATAGGTTCAGTAAAGAGACAGTAATTTTCATTTTGAACCTTACCCCACAAATTGAAATTATTAATAACAGAGAAAGGCCATTACCAAAAATAGATCAATTACTAATTAATTGCACTTCGTTTTTATGCGACTTGTATTTTTCAGAATTTGGTAGGAGACATAATTAATATTCATTGAGAGTTGTACTCCTCCTTTATACGCTCCCAAACCTGGATTTTTCTTTTGTAGGTATTTTGTCTGTATTTTTATTTTCTACTAGATGGCCCGATCCGGCTTTGCACGGAGAGACAAATCAAAGTTAAATATGGGGATTTTTAGTAACTTTGACACCCCCAAACCCCCCTAAAATTTTGAATTTTTTGAAAACCTAGCTTAGCGAGCACCTAGGGCCCAAGAGGAAACTACGTACCAAATTTCAATCCAATCCGTTTAGTGGTTTTTGAGATTTCGTGATGAGTGAGTCAGTGAGTGGTATTTGGACCATAATATACACATATATAGATTAAGGATTTATAGACCTACTTGAAAGAAATCTCTATTAATTCATCTCATTCCACATCCGTATAGTTTTTCTCTATCTCTTATGGAAACTTTAGTCATTACTGTACAGTGTAAATACCCAACCAGTTATAAAAATCTTCTGGTGTGAAAAGTTAATACAAAATATAACCTAAAAATGCGATGTTTTGTGAACAGCTGATCAAAATCGTTCGGTAACTATTCATCCTATAGTTCTTGGGGGTTCTTTAACCCTCCAAGTGCTAACGTCGCATATGCGATGTATAAAAGTCGCGTTACGGTGCTAACATTGCATATGCGACGTTTGCGCAACACATTTTGTAAATGTGTACGACCCCGCTATTTTTAATACAATCGGATACTTCTATGTATGTTTGTGTTTGGAAAGAGTTACTTTATTATAATTCAGAGTTTCATAGCGATATCAACTCAAACAAACCTTCGACAGAACTGTCAAATCAACTATCTAGTCGTGTAGTACGCGTAGATAGACGCTCGGAACTCGGATTTTGTTTGTTTATCCATTAGTTGTTATTCATTTTTAGTTTTAGTTTAGATCAGTTTATTTTTATTTGTTTTTGTAAATGTTTATTTATTTTTGAAGTAATTATGAGTGAACTTAGCAATTTAAGTACTATTAGAGGTGCATTTAAAAATAGTGATTTTTAGAGACTTTGAACTGTAAATATTTTTTCTTATTTTTTTTTATATAATGTGTGTGTTATTACTTTATAACAAATTAAAACCATAAATATTGGGCCTAGATAGTACTTTTATATCTTTAGAGACAAGTTTTTCTTCTTTGTGCAGAAAAACCATTTTTTTAAATAAAAAACAGAGTTTTTTTTTAAAAACAAAAAGTTTGTTTTTTACAGCAAAGTAGTAGTGTTATGTATTTTCTATTCACCATAAAATTGTGTAACTTTTGGCTATATTGAATTTTCTACATTACTTTTTTTTTACATATTTTGTGTGAGAAGTTTTAGTACACAAAAAAATTTGTTTTTTTTTATTTCTACTTTGGTCAACAAAAAAAAAAAAGTATAAAAATCATAAGGTAAGCCTGTTAAAGCTATTTACTGTAAAGAGCATGTAATTGTGATTAAAATTATGTATAATAAGTCTTACTTTACTGTTAGTGAGTATTTTATAATGATTTTAGTTAATAAGCATGCACGGAACCAAAAAACCCTTAACACTAAAAAGCAATATAGTCAGCACTTGGAGGGTTAAGAAACACATATAAATTTATCGAATACATAAATTTATTGAAACTATAGCTATTGAACGATTTATCAGTACGACTGAGAAACCGGGCTTAAATATTATATTTATTCAATAATGTTATAATTTATTGGGTATGATTTATACTTACTAAAATTATATACTCAGAATATGCCACCAACCATGATTTATTTTTTCCACCAAATATCCTAAAAAATTTCATCAACACAACAACAATTAAGATGTATAAATTTTGTATTAAATCATATTATAAAAACAAAATGTAACATATCCAATCTCTTACAAATATATTTGAATGTAATTGGTAAAATGTATTAGATGTATTTTTATAACATCATAGAAAGCATCGATAACAGCCCAGTGTAATTGTATATATAAAGACACAATTCCACTGAAGCAAAAAAAGAAACATGAGGCATATCACATGTAGTATGTTGTCTGATATTGACAATAATATTGAGCAATTGCTTCTAGCATGTAACCAAAGCATCTTAATAGGACGCATTATACAATGTCTCAATGGAGTCTGGACTCATTTGAAATATAAAACCTTTAAAATATGAATGCAAACAAATAATTTAAAACAGCATCCGTAACACACTGCATTATTACAAATTATTCATCTGTATTTTTGGATTATTTTGGTTCACTTGTGCTTGACTTCTTATTTATTTCATAGACGTTCACAAACCTAGGTCTCACTTGTTGCTGTAACAGTTTAACATGAAACTAGGGATGGGTCTTTGAATCTCAAATCTCTGGAGTGTATGGGTTTTCCAGAGTTGGGACTAACGAATAGAAAAACTAACGAATAGAGTAACTAGTTAGTTTTTTGACTAACTTATAACTCTACTCGTTAGTTTTTTTTAGCATTAACTTCTAACTGTAACTAGTTAGAAAAATGAGTAACGAATAGAAATTCTAACGAGTTAGATTTATAAGCAAAGGAATATTTTGAAAAGGACCATTTCGGTCAACAAACAGCAGAAACTCGAACAATGGGTTTGTTTAGTCGGAGTTAGCCCGTTATGATTTCTCGGAATAGCGATAACTCAAGGTTGTGTGAGGGGCTGGAAAAGAAAGGACAAGGGACTAGACTAGAATGTTGAGGGGAGGGGCGGGGTTGTTGACTTTGTCACAAACAATCACGAGCACACTTTCTCTTTTTACTTTTAGATCACTCAGCGCATCAGCTATGTGTACTTTGGTTTTTGAGAGGGGTTGAGATGCACAATCAGTAGACCGGTTGTCGCCGTGGTACTAACTTACTTTTTTTTTGTACTTTCAATCTTGTACAATATTAATTGCACAAGTGGTGTGGAAAGTGTTTACTGTTTTGTAGAACTGTTTGTATTGCTGGCGTGTTGTTTATAGTTTAATTGAAATTTCGTTTATATAGTTTAAAGTTTAGATAGTTATAGATTGTTTAGTAGTAGGCCTATAGTTTCATTTGTTAAAATGAATGAAGTTTTGTGGCCAAATTTGAGTAAACTGTTTACTCAAATTAACCGGGACAGCAACAGTAACAATGTTACTGTTCAAGTGTCTTTTATGTTTGCCGAAGAACAAGCAAGTTAAAGCATCTGTTACATCGGCTTCCAATTTAAAGGCGCAATTTAATACTTTTAAATAAATAGTTAATACCATTGAAGAAACAACACTATAGTGTTGTTTGTTCAATGTTAATACTTACAACTTTATGGTGGTAGGTAACTTTACTGTTATAGAAATAGAACACGTAAATAAATGTCAAACTATTTAGTGTTGACTTTTTTTAGGACGTAGAGGGTTTGAAAAGTCTTCAAACCAATTTATAGAGATCTCTGATCTTATAAAATATTTTTTAAAGTCATGGTTTCTTATATATTTATTATTATATATTTCTAATATATATATATTAATGGGATATGAGTAGAAATAAATTATAAAAAAATCTACATAAAGGCCTACCTATTATATTTTCTTAGTTTAAAATTGTATCTAGGCCCTTTTAAATTTATATAAATTATAAATATTATATCTTTTATAAATTATAAGTGTCTGTTTGGGAGTAAATAAGTTATTATTTTCTTATAGTAGTCTACATGTTATTTACTACTGGCCTATATAAATTAATGTTTTGAAATTATTTCTAGTTACCGTTGTTTGGTCTAAAAAATAATTTATATGTTACTGTACTTTGCACATTTTGTAGATTTTTCTTCTTTTTTTTTTTAATTTGCAAATAAAAACAAATGTTTTACCTGACACAAACATTCTAAACAATACCTGGGAAATATTTAAAATAACATAACAATATGTAATTTTGTTTACTTTTTCTAGTTGAAGTAAATAAAAAACCGACTAACTTATAACTTTATTTAGTTACTTTTTTTGGAGACTAACTTCTAACTTTAATCAGTTACTTTTTTGCTGACTAACTTCTAACTTTATTCAGTTAGGATTTTTCCTGGCTAACTTATAACTCTACTCAGTTATTTTTTTGATCGACTAACTCTAACTTCTATCAGTTACTTTATTAGACTAACTTTCCCAACTCTGGGGTTTTCACAACAGCTTTTATACATGTTGTAGTCATGTGATAACCAAGTTTAAACTCTGATAATTCATGAAATATTCTATTCGGGAGTCTTTTTCCTATAGTTCTATTTGTCGATGTGTTTTAAATTATATTTTAAAGTCAGTAATTCATAAAGTTTATGCAAATTCTATTTCGGTTTAGTTTTCTTTATGAACTTTTGCTGTTGTTTTAATTGATTATGTTTTCACTACGATATGAGTTTCAAGTTTTCTTTTGCAGACTTATAACAGTGTGTATTCAATAACATTTTAACTTCATAAAATTTTAGCAAATAATTCCACTATGGATTTCGAAGTTAAATACGAGATTGAATTCGTTCCATCTTTTTTTTAAATCTAATCTAAGCTTTAGTTCTTAAATATATATTGTTTTGTTATTTTCCATTTATAGACATGTTTAACTTTCGGTTTACTTTTTATAATACAGTTAGGAAAATATATATCTTGAAAACCGGAAGGTCATATTTTTTCTAAACAAAAGTACTTTGGGAAAGTATTATTACTGTATATGAAATCAGACTAGACCACTCTGAACAAAAGTTTCATCTACGCCACTGGCATTATGTCTTGAACAGTTATAGCAGTAGCTTTATGTTTGATAACATAGTTAGATAGGAGGAAAAGCAAAAATAAACAGAGAATTGTTGGATTTTTATAAAAAAATAAGCATAAGCATGGTGGGGGAACACATTAAACTAAAATAAGCATAAATTATTGTTATCTTGTTTTTAAATAGTTTCAGCTGTAACTTCGCCCACTGTAATGAACTCATTCTTACCAATCTCAAGTTCTGTTCCTAAAGAATCTATAGCAATACCTAAAGCAAGACCTACTGACTTCAAAAGCTACCAAAGTAGTAAGTACTTATTGTATTTATGCTACAGAATTTTAAAAAGCAGTCAATTTACCCAGCTTATATATATATATATAGTTATGTAATTTTGTAGCTTAATAAAATAACGCTGTAGATTTTTTCGACTGTTCAGCATTTTTCCTATGTGGCTCCCACTTTTGTTATAGTATTTGAGGGGTCTTTAACTGCAAACATCACATTCTCCACTTTTTATAATTTTAGGAAAACAAAAACCATATAAAATCAATAAAAACATATAACTATTTTGTATACCTTTTTGTTAATTACAATAGTTTATAACATTATTATAACAACCAACCTCTTCAAATAAAAGAATTTTAAATGTTGGAGAATGTGAGTTCTGTGGTTAAGAGATTTGGATATTGTTAGTTTTAACACCAAACAGCAAAAACCACCTTCAGACAAGAGAATAGAGAGTTTAACACATAATAAAGTTTCAATAAAACGTAAAAAAACTGATGTAGTATGATTCATAATGGTGCCTCTCGTTGACTAACAAGAATGTGGCTTGCAAGTAAAGACGGTGGAGAATGTTGGTTTTGCAGTTAAACACAACTTTAACTGCACAAAATAAATAGGATAGTGTAAAATACTTTGATTCTTAAAAGTAAATTTAGTTGACAAATACCATTTAAAAATTTGTGTAAAGTTAGTGGTTTTCAATATAATTATTATTAAACATTTTTAATGGCCGCCATTTTGAAAATTTACATTCCAGTAATAAGGTTTTGATTCTTGGTAAACTGGTAAATCAAAGCAGAAAAAGTGTGTATACTAAATTTAATATTAAAATATTGATAGTTTGTAAAGCTACCGAAATCATTAAATTTTGACGAACACAAAATGGCCGCCAAATGGAAAACTAAAAAGGTTTCTGGACTACATTTTTATGAACTTTTGTACGTATTTATATCTATAAAATCAGCTAACAAGAGATTACTGTGCAATTTTGAATCACCCTTAATATATCAATAGTGTGTTTATGATTTTAAATGTGTGTTTGTGGATCCTGACACTTGCCATACAATATGCAGTTCCCAGAATATGTACAACTAAACAACATTTTTTGTCTAAAATATTTTTTGTACTAAATAATGATTTTATTTTAATATGGATAAATTTATTAATAAAACAATGTGTTTAATAATTAGTTTTAAATACATTTTTATTAACTTTTCAGTGATGAACACATAATATTGTAATTTAATGTAATTTGTACTTATCTATTAATTACCATTTGCTAAATTACACAATCTTTGTAATTCACTGTCACATCTCAATGTAGCTGTGTTATTATTAATTTTAACCCTTTTTGGTAATATGGGAGTTTTACTTATAATAATATAGATACATTTTTGTTTGTTCTTAAAAGCATTGTTTATTTTATGTTTTAAGTTTCTGATGTTATTCCATTCAACCATATTTATGTTTTTCATATTTAATAGGTCGAAAAAACATAATTACAATACCATTTTATCACCTGTAGCTTATAAGTTGCTTTTTTGTCAACATGGCGAATGATAGGCGTACGTTTAAATTTAAATAAAGAAGCTATTACAAATGAATTATATGACGAATTGGATATTATTATTATGAAGTGAATGTTGTGAGAGAAGAAAAAGCGATTGAACATAATGGGTCTGATAATGGTGACTTTGAATTGGAATCAAATCAGATTTTCTTTTGTGGAATATGTTGATATCCTTTAACTAAAACTTAATCTCATAATTATTACCAGAACTGTTTTAATGATTGTTAAAAGGAAAACTTATTTACGTACATGGGGAGAAAGTTTATATGGGTTTTCTAGAGTTATAAAAAGACAGGCAGATGTTGTGTTTTCATATACTGTACAAACAATTAATTAAATTTGCATCTGTAAAGTGTCTGACATTTTTAAACAAACAATAAATGATTATGATTTGTTTAGTATCTACTGAGAAAAAACTTGATGCCAACCCAATACGATCAATAAAAGAGAACCACTACAGCCAACCGATAAAAGCCAGCACATCGGCACAATTAGAAGTCAGTCGACAACCACCTCGACCTTCACCGAAATTGACATCGTCTGATAGTCTTTCCAGCGCTGTGATGTCTCCTGTCGCTTCTTCCTATCCTACAGGAAAAAATCCATTCGAAGAGGAAATGAAAAATGAAAGCAATAGTAAAAATCCATTTGAAGAGAGAGTCAGGAAAAACACTAATCCCTTTACAGAAGACAATGATGAAGATGAAAATTTAAATCCATTTTATAATTAGTTATTTAATAGTAACAATAGTCATATTATCGTGGTAATATAGACTGAGCATTGAGTAATGACATTGAATATTTTAAATCTGCTTTTTGCTCATGATTGCAATTTGCCAGTATTGTAAAAGTCCAAAAACATAGCAGTTTTATATTCATAATTTAAAATAGATTTGTGTTTTTGGGTACATGGTTGCTTTTATGCATTGATAAATCACACGCTTTCAATCATTTTTTTCTTTCATACTTTGGATCAGATGTGTTAAAATCATGATAAATTTAGTTTAATTTCATCTAAATCTGGTAAATACATTTTGAGGGGATGCAAAGGTGTGGTTCCATGACTTGTGAAAGGTAGAGAAACAAAGCAGATCATATTTGTATGTAGGCACCTTTAAGTATGTGCTGCTCCTTTCAACAATTAGCAGTTATTTTTATAATTATTTTTTGATGTTTGAAAATTAAAAAAAACTTTGGATATAAAATGCATAAAACATATTTAGCAAACATAAGCATAGAGTCCTAGGTATATGTTAAAACCTTAACCTAAATATAATATAAAAAATATCACTAAAACTGAGCTGTAATATAAATTTTACAATTAAGTACAAACTCGAATAGAATCCACAGTTCATTCAAGTCACTGACAACACTTTTAAACAACCTAAGCTAAAGACAAACTGTTCCAAATTGAAGGCCTGGTAAAAATTGGTTTATAGAAAATAAATCCTCTCTCTTTTTAAGGAGTTTAACCTTGTACTTCCCCCTTGTGGCGATTTTTGGGAGAAAGTTTAACCCTATTTACAACAATGAATTTTATTTCAGTTCATGTTTAATGTATTATTTAAATACTAGTTTTCCTTTATGTGGATACCCAAAATACACGGTTTTGTGTCCCGAGTGCCTTATTGGTTTTTTTGACCAGATGTTTCCTAAAGGTGTTTTTATTACCAAACTATGTATGAATTTTATAGTTCTAGGAACACGTCTACCCACACTTATTGGTGACACAGTCTTGTTGATTCTTACTCTAGCAACTTTGTGTTATATTTTGTATAATAATAATGAAACATTTCCGAATAAATAATTATAAGAATATAAATAATTCATCATTTAAAACTAACTTTAAAATACAATAAATTGTTATGGTTTGTTATCATACTGTAATTTCTCAATCTGTTGTAGTGTGATTTCTTCAATCTCTTTTTTTAACTTGTGCCTATTCATTGATCATATAAGCTATTTTTGTAAATTTTATACATTGTACTTTTAAAACTCTTGGTTAACTTATCGCCACATTTAATAACTGGAGCTTACTGTATTTTTAAAGGCAATGCACTACAAAAAACTGATGTTGCTTAGGTCCCTTACATCGAAAACATCTTTTCCTAATTATTTCACACCACTGTCTGTAAACCTGTTATCTTTTTTAGAACCCTGTAGGTTTTGCATATATCACTTGGTCTCTTCTCAATTTCAGATAGTTCATCGATTTAGAGAAGATTTTAATCTTTGGTGGGCAATTATTGTTAATATTAAAATGTCTACAGTAAGAGAATCAGATTGAATTTACAAAGCAATCTTAACCAGTTCATATTTAATGCATTTGAATAATCAAATACAATAATTTTTTTTCCGCCTAAACTGTCAGCAGCATTTAAAACTGTCATATTTTTTTTAATTTATCTGGGAAATCTTCTATTTTATATTCATACGTCCTATAGATTCTCTATAATTTTACATATTATATAGATACAGGAGGTTAATAGTCACTCAGGCAAATTTTTCTTAGGACCGATTTTCTATTAACTTGTGTAGTTTTTTCTCAAAATAAATGTTTTGTTGATTTTATTTTGTATCTTAAAAATAATAAATAGAAACATAAGTTTCAGTATTACCAATTTGTAAAAAATATAAAAAAGGAACTCGAAATTAGATACACTCTGTGATTTCAGCTAGATCTAATCTGGCATTTAAGTATTTCATCTAACAGTTTTTGCGATTTAATTTTGGTTTAATGTAAAAAAGAGAGTTTGAGTTGAATGTTTAAACATTGAAGGGTCAACGAAGTTCACTTTTTAAGTCCAGTGACTTGACATTAAGATTCAAGAAATTAAACAACATATTAGTTTTTAAAACTATAATTTCAGCCTAACTAAAAGCTTTTTCTAGACAAATTCAAAAGATTTAGAAAAGATACTGAAAAGTATATTTACAAAATTTTAGAACTTGTTGCCTATTTAAAAAAAATCTTATATCCATGATATAATAATAATACTACATATTAGTTTGCATGTTGTTTCAATCAACCTCTACAAAATATATAAATGTTATTCTTTACTAGTTTAACAATTTTTGATAAACATTTTATTTTTAATTAAAAAAATATATATATTAATTACTGTAAATGCATATTGAAGCTTTTCAACGTCTTGTATTTTATTTTTATAAAACAAATTTTGTTTATTATATGAATTGTATGTAAGAAAATAGAGCACTTTTTATTAAACTATAAAATTTTGTTGTTCAAATTATGTAAGTATTTGTAAATTTTATATAAATAATATTTATCTTTAATGAAATAAATTTTTGTATTTAAAGTGCAAAAAATGTTTATTTTTAACCCTAACTTTGGTATACATTATTTTATTCAAAATAAGTTTATCTTTAGGTCTATTATGATGACACAAAATCATAATTGTTTAATTTATAAAAATCCATATTGTTGTAATTTAGTTATTGTCTACTATATTTTGACCTGCAGGTAATTCAAAATGTCTTAATATATTTATATAAACAGTCCTAGTGCAGAAGTTATACCTAACAAGGTCACTTACTCTAAATGGCCTCTTACAATATATCAACCTTTTCTTATGAAAAATGCCACACGTTGTGGAATTAATTATAATATATCAAAGGGTTTTCTATGTGAGAAAAGCCTCACGTTGTGAAAGCCAATTACAATATCTCAAATTATTTAAATTATTAAATTGGATAGCCCACGTTGTGGAACTAAGTTATAATACTATTAGATTACCAATGCAATTCAAAACACAAAATAGGTTTACAATTTTAATACTTCTTTAATTGAAAGAAAGAAAAATTAATATATATATGTACAATTATTCACAAAACAAGTTAATTCAAATCAAATGTTCGTTATAGTCTTTATAACACTCTTAGTATCTCGGGGGGTCAGTGCCGACTTTTCCCAATATTATTTTATTGAAACAAAAGTAATGATTAAAAAACAGTTATTCTAGATAAAGATAAAAATTGAAAAGGGGAAAGGAAAATAGTACAATGTGTTATAATGTATGTGTATGTAGGTGTATCAAAAAGGGAAATTATATCGAAGTTAAATTTATACTGATGGTCCAAACAAATTCTTCTTATAAAAGTATTTTACAAAGTCTTTCCAAAATATGTAATATTAAAGTTTTCACTGATGGATGGTTTGAAATATAGATAGAGTTAATTCAGGTAAGTACTTATAGGCCTATGGATAGATCTCACCCAGTTTATAACTTCTTCTTCTGGTTATGGGACTTTAAATGATTATTTATTATTATTACACTTCACTTGAGTTAAGGTAAGTTATTTATTTAAACGTAGACAAAGTTTGAACACTAATAATCTTCAATTTATTGGAGAGCGTTGGTCATAGGTCTTGCTTCTTAGGCGTCTCTTCAACAATTAAAATCCTGGGATCAAAAGTGGCTTGCTTTGGGCCTTCAGGAAATGGGTACCTAAGGCCTGGTGAATTTCGTATCTTCTGGGGCTTGGATTATTGTACAGAAAAGTGTAATTTAAAATGTAGTGTATTTATTTGGTGTTGTTTTGATTAAATTTTGAAATAATTTTGTTTTACAACTAATATGGAATAATAAAATTAAAAAGAAATTGATAAAATAAGAAAATTGCATGAAAATACCAAAAATAGCTCCTTGTACAAATTATTTTCTAACATCTACTATTTACAATTAAAACTATACATTTGGCTTTTAAACTGGGGTTTTCCGCGTTGCAAGCGGTCACATGACTGTGGGCGGGGCTTAATAAACATGTCGTCTTCATCTATTTAGCTTTAGCCGTTGTTTCGTCGACTTTCAATGGATTGTTATGGCTTAACGGTATTTTCTATGAAATTTTGCCAAAGACATTTTTGATGAAGAATCTTTCATTCTATCTAATGGTGTTCTTCATTTTTTGATTTGAATTTTGGTTCTCTTAGGATCGATGGTTGTATTTCTGATATGGCCTAGATTTTAGTATGCCGGTCTGATTTCGAGTGGATTAAAAAAGTGAATTTCGGTCGAACGCTTGTTGATGGAGTTAATCTTATAATTTGGATGGATTGGTTGGTTAATTTAGATGAATTTTGATATAGGAAAGATAGGGATACGAGGTCTGGAAATATTATTAATTACGTAAAAAGTTATCGAAAATCGGGTGTTTTAGAATCTTGTTAATTTGTTGCTTGCGATTCCGTCCGCTAGATGCCGTCGGTCGGATTGTTTCTGAACGATTTTTACTATCGATCTTCTGTCTCTCTCGCACTCATGCGTGTTTAGTTGAAATACATTAATATATGATTCTTTTGGCTTGTTAATAATTTTGTGATATATTTTGAATTGTTACAATTATCCCCTTGGTGACTTTCCTTGAAAATATTTGTATAAATGTTTTCATGGAACTAAAACTAACAATGAAAAATATATTTAAGTAGTTTGTCTTCCGCTGTTACTGTAGGCATATGATTGGAAATTGCTCTTCTGTTGGAAGTAGGTCATTGACCTCAATTTGAGAACAGCTGGTCTTATGTTGTGTTTTGTATGCTATTCGATGCATTGGTAGTGTTTCAGCGCCGTGACATGATACGGACCTTTAATATTAATATTATTTAAATCACAGACATAGTAGGTTGATTGACCGATTCTCTTGTATATTTTATAGGGTCCATAAAATAGTTCAAATAATTTATATGTTTCTCCTTCTGCTGCATTAGATTGGGGAAAATTTTTGATTAATACTAGATCATTAATTTCGAAAATTGTAGGTGTTAATTTAGAATTTTGTTTATTAGCTCGTTTTTCTTGCTTAATTTGGATACGTTTTTTCACCAGAATTAATTTTACGTCGGTTGGTACATCATTGTTGAAACAGTTATTTAAATAGGGCTCCCAAAATCGTATATTTTTCTTTCCTAATTGTAATTCATTAGGCGTATATCCTGTGGTTTCGTGATAAACTTCGTTGAGCATGTCGTTAATGTCAGGTATATAATTGGCCCAGTTTTTGTGTTTTCTTGAACAATATGTTCGTAGGCACCTCTTGACTTCGCGTATTGGACGCTCGGCCATATTAGTTTTTGGGTGGTAGTACGGGTTGAATATTAATTTAATTCCAAGGTTTTCTAGGGTAGTTTTCCATTTTTGACTTCGAAATTGCGTACCATTGTCGCTCTGTATATTTTTTGGTATGCCGAATATAGGGAAATGTAGTTGTGTAAGCTTCTGTAAAATAGTTTTCGTATTCGCGCACCTCATAGTATATAGTTTGACGAATTTAGTGAATATGTCTAGGACGATGAATATATATTTGACTCTGCCAATACTTGTCGGAAGGGGTCCTATAATGTCGACTGCAAGGTGGTAATTTTTCTCTGTGCATGTTATGCCTGTAGATACTCCTATAGAGGGGTGGGGGTTGCTTTTGCATTTTTGGCATATATCGCATGTAGCGAGTGTCGTGCGAATGCGTCGTCCCATGTTTTTAAATATAAAATTTTCGCGTAGAATGTCGAAACATTTTTTTAGCGCCACAATGTAAATAGTAAATATGGCATTCCCAGATTAATCTATTTATTAACTTCTCAGGGACATTGATTAGCCATCTTGAATTTAATTGTTGGTAGAGTATATTATCATATATTTTATAAGGTTTATTTTCTATGATGTTATTATCGATTTGTTCTGATTCCTGGAGGGATTGTATAATTTCGAATAAATTTGGATCTGCATGTTGATGACTGGAAATGTTGCGTAATTCGATTAACAAACGGGGGTCTTGGGTCCTTTCAATGTAGGCCATAATTAATTTGGATTGATCTTCCGAGGAATTTATATCGTCGGTCGGAGGTATTCGACTTAGGGCATCGGCCGTTCAATTTTCGCTTCCTTTACAATGTTGTATTTTAAAAGTGTAGTCTTGGAGTGCTAGAATCCATCGCGTCAAGCGAGCGCTTAGAAGTTTACAAGTTCTTAGAAATGTAAGGGCGTGATTGTCGGTGAGTATAGTTAAATCTGTCCCGTAGGTAATGTATCTAGTTTTTTGCAGACAATATATTATAGCTAGTAATTCCTTTTCGGTAGTGGTGTACCGTTGTTCGGTCGCTTGTAACGATCTAGATAAAAATACAATTGCTTTCTTCTCTCCCTCTTCGTTAATTTGATAAAGATGTCCTCCAATGGCGACGTCTGAGGCGTCGGTTTGTAAATAAAAGGGTTGTCGAGGATTAGGGTGGTGTAAAATTTGGGTGCGCAGGAACATTGCTTTTATTTTGTTAAAGGTTTCATCATCTGAGTGGGTCCAATTAAATTTAATTTTCTTTGAAGTTAGGCGCAGAAGGGGTTGTATGGTTTCGGAATATTTATTTAAGAATTTATTGTAATAATTTATGCAGCCAAGAAAAGATTTTAATTGTTTGCGGGTTCGTGGGGTTGGAAAATTGAGTATAGGTTTGATTTTGTCGTTGTTCATTTGTAGGCCAGTTGAAGTTAGCGTATAGCCTAGAAAAGGGACAGAATTTCGGCAGAAAAGGGACTTAGAAAATTTTATTGTCATGTTGGCATCGGCTAATTTTTGGAAAATGTATGAAAGATGGGATAAATGGCTTTGAAAATCGGGGGAAATGACACATATATCATCAATATAAATAATGGTAAAAGATTCTATATAATCGTCAAAAACTTCGTCTAAGGCACGAACTAAGGCGGCTTGCGATGTGGAAATTCCAAATGGGGTAACGGTATATTGATAGGTATGTCCTCTAAACTGAAAAGCAGTGTACTTTCGTGATTCTTCTGCCAACGGGACTTGCCAGTAGGAGGCGGTGAGGTCAATCGTACTTAACCACTTGCCATCTGCTCCTTTTGCTAATAATTCATTAATGCTCCGATTTTGTTCATAATCGGGAACAGTGATTTCATTTGCCTTCCTTGCGTCGAGACAAAGGCGTATTTCTCCATCCTTCTTAATTATGGGGATAATAGGGTTGATAAAACTGCTATGTGATGGTTCGATAACTCGTAAATCTAACATCCTTTTTATTTCTTTATTTACTGCTTCTTGGTACATCAGGGGTACCGGGTAAAATTGGCTTTTAAAATTTTTGTCTTCTATAATTTGGATCGAATGGGTGTATTTATTGCAAAGTCCTGGAGCGTCCGAAAAAATATGTTTATAATTTAGTAATAATTTAGTTAACTCTAATTTTTGTTCTGGTCCTAGATTAAGATTTTCTTTTAAAGTGCTGTTTATAGTGGGTTCATCTAAAATATTGATAAGATTATTTGCGCCGCATTGTTGATTATCTTTGTTTACATAGTTGTATTCTTCATTTTTATTCATTGTATCATAATTAGGTGTGTTTTCTTTAATAATATAACATAGAATTCCTTCTTGCTTTGCCTCCTCAAACTTTATAACGATTCGCTTATCATTTATTCTCATATTTATATATTTCGTATAAAAGTTTATTTCCGTCTCTGTATTTACTATCCAGTCCATTCCTAATATTATGTTTCTAATTAAATTCGGCACAATTAACATATTAACATATAATTCTTCTCCTTCTATCTTCATTCTTATCATAATTATTCTAGATACTCTGCGGGTCTTCGTTCCTACAGCCGTGTGGATTTGTATATTTGTTGTAGGCAGCTCTTCATATTTTCCGATTTTATCTTTATTATCTATGAACCATTGTTGAGACAGACAGGTTATGTTTGATCCTGTGTCAATTAAAGCTAAGGTTTTTGTCGATCCGATTTGGATGGTGATTTCAGGACATTTAATTTGATTGATATTTGCATTTAAACTTTTTTCAGTTTGATTTTCTTCGAGTAAAAACTCTCGATCACAATACATTGTGCTAATGAAATTTATTTTATTAGAGGGGTTGTTTTGATTAATTTTAGTTTCTTGGATTGGCCTAATATTTCCGAGATGTTTTTGTTGCACAGGGATAATGTCGTTTTGTTTTTTCTGGGGTATGAGGGAATGAATTATATCTTTTTGTAGGCCTGGGACATTTACTGTGCTTTCTAGTTTTTTGACGTATTTGTCGTTGAGGAGCATGTAATAAGTGGGGTTGGGGGTTTAACTTGTTCGGCTATTGCATGGCAGACATTTGCTTGTTCGGGGGTCGGATAATTTTGATATCGAGGCGTGTTGTGGGGTTGGAATTGGGGTCTTGAAGGATTGGGGTAATTGTTGCGGTAGGGTTGGACAGAGGTAGGGTTAAAATTTCGGTTTCGGGGCGATTGAGGGGGTGAAAAACGTGCTGGTGGATTTTGATAGTTTTTATTTGGGGGTTGGGATCGATATTTTGAGGGTTGGAAATTATTTAGTCGGTTATAGGGTTGGAAATTTGGTGGAGGGGTGAATTGGAAAGTTGTTCGGGGACTGAAGTGTGTTTCGCGTGGTTGAGAGGGATTTTTTCGCATCAGGGGTGATATAGGGCGTTGCTCTCGATGGGATCTATTCTGGCTATCTTTGACGTCTTCCCTTTGGAGTAACGAAATGAAGTACATTATTCCATTAATACATTGGACTCTCCTTGCGTCTTGGATTATGTCTTCGAAGTGTTCTGATAGGCAGGTAACAATTTCATCCTCAGATAGGGGTGGATTCATAGCCTTTAGCGTGATAACTCGCTCCGTGAAGTATTCGGCACGGGTCAGTGTTCCATATGGTCTAAATTTCTCTTTCTCCATTTTATATTTAATGCCTCTCTGAATCTCTCGGCTCCAATATTTGTTCTCAAAATATTCCTGAAAATCTTCCCAACAGTTGATGTTATTTTTAATTAAGCTAAACCATCTAGATGCATGTCCCTCTAAACACATGTCTAGATTGTCGGTTAGGTGGATATTCGAATCGCTGCCCTGGTTAAATGCCATCCTTCTCTCATGAAACTTTTTTATTTTGTTCAATATCTCTGTGGGGTTATGTTCTCTCCCATAAAATTTAGGTATATTATTATCAGCAGCCCCATCAAATTGTCTTCCGCAAACTACATGGATGTTTTTTGATGATAGGGTTTGGTCTTCCTTTACAAATTTTTCTAACTTTTCAACACGATCATTATTGGTTGAAACGAGTTGTCCGATCCGGTCAATTTGTTGGTTTTGCTCTAATTCAATTTTTTGTATTCGAACTCTTTCTTCCTGCAAGGTATTAGTAATTTCGCGGTAGTTTTTCTCAACCAATTGTTTGCATTCTTCTTTAGTTTGTTCTTGTGTTTCCGAAACATGTAATTTTAAATGTTCTGTATGTTGATCAATTTGTAATTTGAATTCGGCCTTGGTTTGTTGTTGTGCGTAAGTAAATTCTTCTTTGAGATTAGCATATTGCGTTCGCATTTCTGTAACTACTTGTGAAATTTGTTTTTCGGATTGTTGTTTGAATTGTTGATTGGCGTCTAAAATTTGTTTAAATTGTTCGGTGGATTTGTTATTAACGTCTAAAATTTGTTGTTTTAGTTCTTGATTAGTACTAGATATTTTTTGGTCAATTTGTTGGAATTGTTGATTCGTACCAGATATTTGTTGGTTTAGGTATTGGAATTGCTGGCTAATATTAAAAAACATATCTTCAATCGTTAAGGGTGGGGTTGAAGTTCTAGAGGGGGTTACGTTGTCGGTTGGATTTATTGTATCTGGCTCAAGACTTGCTCTAACATTTACATTATCCGGCTCTGATTCGCCTATAAGATCGGTAAACATTTCTTCCCTTAAACTCCGTTCTCCTAAAGACACGTCTTCCATCCGGCGGTTGCTTATATCGGGAATCCGCGACCCTTCCATCGTTTCGCCTAATGAATCCGCGATCACGTCTTCATTTCGGCGGGACGAGTGAAAATTAGGCAAGCCTTCTGACTCTTGAGCCCTTTGAGTTAGGCTGATGTTAGTCCTAAGGTTATATGTAGGCTGGTTTTCCATATTAATTTAAATCACAACTTAAACAATATATATACAACAACTATTACTATACAATTCTATATCTATTTAAAATAAGGAGTTAGTTGTGGTAAGATTGGGAAAAGCCTTCACGTTGCGGCGCCAAATTACAATATTTTAGCCTTTAGCGTGAAAAATGCCCCACGTTGTGGAAGCCAAACCACAATATATCAAACTATTCAAATCATCAAATTGTATAGCCCACGTTGTGGAACTAAGTTATAATACTATTAGAT
>JAGFPH010003166.1:27304-59492 GCA_018207615.1 Philaenus spumarius | reverse complement strand
AAGAGAAGGGACAGCTCCTTAGTTGGTTTATGTCTATTCTCTTCTACCTCCCCTCCTACGTGCATCAAGAGTTTCATCACTCACCTCATGGCCTGTACATCCAATCATGTAGAATTGAGAGAAGAATATTCTCTAAAAAATTATTTCATTAAAAATTGTCTTTTTTTCTAAATGAATTTTGATTGTGTAAAAAATATCCTTTGTAATGATATAAAATTGTTTCACACATTTTCATTTCTCTCCCAATTTATTATTTAATGATTTTGAATTTTCTTCTTTTTCTTAAATAAAAGATGGGGTTTTTTCGCAATAATTTAGGAAACAGTAAAAATGGTTTTGCAACATTTTAAGCCTATGCAGTCGGAAGGGTCTTTTAAGAAAGTAACTCTCAGATCGGGTGTTGGCCACCGCCATTTCTACGCCAACTCTGAATTGTTTTTACTTGCTCAGTCCTCTCAGGTCGGATGTCCAGCACTGCTGGCCACTTAACATGCTTTATTTGGGTTATGTACTGAACTATATTATGTTTGTATTTTTAAAGTTTGGCAACACTGTGTAGTGCCGTTTCCCGGTAAAATATTGATATAGTTCAGTCCCCAGTGTGTGCAACATGTTTTACTGCGTTAGTTTTGTTTTCAGTTTACGATTTTTAGTTTTTTAAAAATGGATAATGCTTATACATTTATTGATAAATATGGTGATATTAGACACGAACTGGAAAATGATGATACGTTCATTGATAGTGTATCAAATCTGAAAGCGATATTTGTTCCGATGTAAGTGAACAGTATGAACAAGAGCCACAAAGGAAAACCGTTGAAGATAAAGATGATTATTAGCGAATTTCCATAGGAAAAATGAGGTATTGCAGTGACCCTTATGGTAAGACCTAAGGTCGGGAGTAGTAAATGAGCACCGATCATGGTCCAAATAACACGTTTTGGTGTGAAATTATATATGTATATATATTTATGTGTTCGCACTCTAGTAGCTGCATTTTAAGTCCGATTTGGTACACACGATGGTTGTCTAAGTCGCTCAGCCAACAACCTTTTTTTTTGAGATTTTTCCCACGAGAATGAAACTTTTTTCTAATTTTTCTACAAAAATAAATGTAGGATATTATTCTGCACATTTGGTTTTTCTACGCGATCTTATAGCTAGCTTGGTTCTCCCAAAATCTATCAAAACAAAAAATATAATAAAAGTACCCATGTGGTGAATTTTACCATGGGGCCATCTTTTGAGCTGAGACTGACGTCCGAGTTTGTACGCTGCGAGCGAAGCAAAGCTCATAACCCGAGATCGCAAGGTGTAGGTGGAAACTCGCAAAGCGCGTGAAACGAAGGAGTGCGTGAGTGAGAAGGCTTAGTTAGGTGCAAACAAATTCTACTAATATATTTCGTACACAGAGGCAGCTATACAGCACCGTCGTGAGTATACCAATTTCTTAAATTGTTGGTTGAAACCCTAAAACATAGGCCTATAAACTTAATTTTGGAAATTTGCTCAACTCAGGTCAGCGATTCATTTATCATTAATTCCATCAAGCTTCCTCTTTTCCCTTTCTCACTCTTTTCCTCATAGCGACAAGATAGGAATTGGGATAGAAATAACCAATTGGTAAAATTTCACAATTGGTTATTTCTATCCTTATTATGGAGTTTCACCAAGTACCAACTGTTTTTACTTTAAATTCTAAAAGATAGGAATTAATAACTTTCATACTTATAACAAATTTCAACTAATTACGTGAGCAACAAGTTTAATTTTGTCACTTCACAATCAAAATTGGTCGAATTTCAACCACAGTATAGTTAAACTGCTTAATTTTAACAATAGAAAGGTAAATAGTTCTCTTCAGAACAAAAGTAGGAACACACTTAGATTAGATTAGATTATATTGGGGTGGATTCCTCCTTGGAGAAGGCCTCCAAACACACTTAAACGTTTAACAGATTATATAACAACGGGAGAACATTTTGTAAAATAATGTCATCAAGAGATACTTCAGAGCCATATTTAACGACATGATTTACCCTTACATTATTTTCTTTAATGCTTATTTTTTATCATCATTTACTTCATATTTATCATCAAGCACCTAAACTCCTTGAAGTTTAATTAAATTTCCGTTGAAGGTATGTTTATTATCGTTACTCTTCAACTCTGCCTCGAGCTGCGAGGAGAACTTGGTGACTCCGATGAGGACCGCATATCTAAGATCATTTTTGGTTTCTGAAAATAGAAGATCTTTTGTATTCCAGTAAATGTTTAGTTTAAATCAATTCAGGGGAGACAAAGTGCGGCGTTTCTATTTCAATCGAGATTTACTCAAAGTTAGAATAAACCACTACCAGTAAAATTTAGAATAGACCACTACCAGTAAAATTTAGACAAACACTAGCCAGTGGTCAGACAAATTTGACAAAACTTTGAATGATACAATATTTGTATTTCATTAAAAATTCAAGAAGCTAGTAATTTTAATAATCTTACAAATTTGTTTGTTTATATTCATCTTGCTCACTAATATATTTAATACTTACATTCTACTTGGTGCTGACTTATCAGATCTTGCTGGTATGTAAAATACTTTGGAAAACTGAATAACTAGTATTTAAGAAATTCCATAAATAGTGTAAAGTATTACTTTGAAACAGGTAAAAAAATAGTAGGTAGGAAAATATCGCTCATCTCTTAGGAGTACATAATATTTCCACGAGTAACTGGAAAACTGAATAACAAGTATATAAGAAATTAAATAAATAGTTTAAATTTTTACTTTGGAACAGGTAAAAATATACTAGGTAGGAAAATATCGCTCATCTCTTAGGAAGTACATAATACTTCCAGTGACAGAGTAACTACTGGAAAACTGATAACTAGTATTTAAGAAATTAAATAAATAGTTTAAATTTTTACTTTGAAACAGGTAAAAATTCACTAGTAGGAAAATATCGCTCATCTTTTACGAGTACATAATATTTCCAGTAACAGAGTAACTACTGGAAAACTAAATAACTAGTATTTAAGAAATTAAATAAATAGTTTAAATTTTTACTTTGAAACAGGTAAAAAAATACTAAGTAGGAAAATATCGCTCATCTCTTAAGAGTACATAATATTTCCACAAGTTACAGAGTAATTGGAAAACTAGTATTTAAGAAATTCGATAAATAGTTTAAAACTATTACTTTGAAACGGGTAAAAAAATACTAGATACGAAAATATTGCTTATCTCTTAGGAGTACATAATATTTAATTGGGCTAGGAGGTATGTGAGTAGGCACCATCAAATCAAACATATTGTCATTTAATAAACAAAATTAAAAGAATGTTTTTTCGAGTTAAGATGAAAATACTTACGAGTATCGCCGGCACACACCTCATATTGTGCATACCAATTAGGCTTGTAAGCAAAGATTTTTCTGATAAGTTTGTCCTTGTCATTTTTGGATGGTGTACCTAAACTAAGAACTTCAGAGCAAACTCAAGCAAAATATTTGTTTTATGAAAGTCAAAGGATGCATAAAGTCAACTAAAATAAAAATCAGTTTGTAATTTTCTAATATCTTCAATATTTTTTAAATCTTAAAGATTTAGAGAAATCCAAGACTTTGTTTTTTTTAAATGATAGGTGTTTATAATATTTAAATTCATTGGATACATACATGTAATAATATAGAATCGAGAGAGAAATATTCTATAAAAAATAATTTATTTAAAAATTACCCTACCTCAAAAAATATTTTTTAAAATGATATGAATGTTTCACACATTAGAGGAAAAAGTCCATATTTTATTTTCCCCCTGGAAGATATCCATAATAGTTTCCAAGATTCAAGGGAGAGAAAAGATGTGTTTTCACAACTATTTCAAATAATGGTAACTCATTGCATTTAACCCTCAAAGTGGCAGACTGCAGTTTTGACTGCAGTCTCTCAGGGGCAACGCAACCCGCTCGAACAATTGCGAGAATTTGCACAATCGATCATTATATCCACTTAAAATGATTTAATCGTAATAAAACCGGTACCGTTGGAAAGGTAATGAATTAAACTATAATTTTTGTATTTACAACTTTTTTGTAGAACACATATTTACATACGTAATCACTGTTTCAAAATTGTAGTACCTAAATCACCTATGATTCACGCGACAATGAACGCCGTATACTGTCAAGACTTTGTCTCATTTTCAACGGTCTGTAATTCCTCACAGAAGTTATTTATGAAGAAGATCATTACAGCATTGAATTTAGCAGACGATTCTGTTTCAAACTGTGTCTTCAAATCACATGTTACTCTGAAAACAGCTGTTCTATAGGATATACGGTAAAAGCTTGTAATTGGTCATATATATTTGGCCAATACGCAAGCCTGTTTAGAATCGATTCTTACAGTCTTATTCGATATATCCCTAAAATGTACAATATATGGTTATAAACAGAAATCTTCACAGTTTTTATCTATGTAAAATTCTATACATTTAGATCTCATAGGTTGGTATAACAAAGCTTTTCAAGTGAACACAATTCATTGAACGCCAGCCGTCTAGTTGACTTCATTTGTTGACATTTGTTTTGTGTTATTTTATGGTTATTACAGTTTATAAAATAGTGTTATATTGTGTTTTAGTTATAAATAAATAAGTGTAGATTGTGTTTGAGTGAAATTAGGCTTATAACGGTGTTGTAATAAAACGGTAAGTTTATAAATAACATAGGCTATAGAAATTTAAGTTTTAGGTTATTGCCGATTTGAGGTTTTTGAATTTTCATTACAAAATGTAAAGTTATTTGAAACTGGGTAGAATGCTATTCAATTCTACATTTCATTCTCGAATTTTTGGTATAAAAAAAAACATTGTTTGGTAAAAAATATGTTGGCCTAGGCTAGTCACTTGAAATTAGTCAAGATTTGCAGGTTATGTAGTAAAAACGTTCAAAATGTCATTTTGAACTAAAATTTGTGAAATTGAAATATATTTTTACATATTTCTATTTAGAACTAAATTATAAAACTTTTGTGTATTTTGAAAAAAATTACAAAAATGTTTTACTATTTTTTATGTAGGCATAAAGTTCTTTTTTTTCCTTCCGTTTCTGAACATTTTTCGCTTTCTAAGCTAACAACTTTTACAATTTCAAAAGAAACTAATTTTTAGTGGCATATTTGAATTCTTTGAAGTTTCTTCTACAAAAAAGCTATGGAACACTTTTGGATTGGGGTTCATTTACTATTTTTGGCGAATTTTTAAAAATATGCTTGCAAAGCGCTATAAACGGGCTTTTCAATTTGAGCTTTAACCATGCCAGTTCTAGGGTTAAGGCCAAAAATCTTACTCGATTTTCACAGGTTTTATTTCACCAAAAGAATCACGGGGAGTAGGGGGTTAAAAAGACTCTATAATTTATAAAAAATATTCAAATACAAAAATGTTACTGAATAAAAGTTTATGTTTGACCAAATCTCTGTGGTAAAGAATTTGGCGGGTAAAATAAGAATCTCATAAAATAATTTTTTAATTAAAGAAAAGGTTTCTACAGTTTAGTAGGATTTAAAAAGTTTTAAAACATCAATTGTTTTTGAGAAAGAAATTATAGAAATTTTACATAGGAAAAAATATTCCCGCTATGCATACAAAACTTAATAGAATATTATCATTTTCTACTAGAATAAAGAAACATCTCTAATATTTTAAAGGATTTATCACAATTTTCACTTGTACATTGAACTGATCAGAACATTATCTTTGAAGATGCTGAGTTTTCTTCAGACCAACATTCTTAAACACACACAGAAATAAATAAAAATATATTTTTAAATACTTTTATTTATAAAAAGAAACAACTCTATTTTTACAATAAATTTTTTATTTAAGTTAAAAATTCAGTGACACTAACAGAGTCAAAAGGTTTTGAGCGGAAACATAATGTTGAAATAGCCAATTGGAATTACAGTTTGCTGAAATAAAACTATCAGTGTATCACAGCTCTGTTCCTACTTTAAAATATACTATCTACGTTTTGATTAAAAAAAAAAAGAATCAAAATGTTTTCTCCCTTACATTAAATGTATTGTTTTTCATTTATTAACAATAACGGATTATAAAAGTTTTTCATCTATAAAATTTTTAAAATTCTGTTAAAAATTAATATATGGTTAACATTTGGGTAATTATACAGAAATTCAGATTAGGACACACTATAAACATTATTCTTATTCAAGAAAATAATAATAACAGCAATTTAGACAGCAAATATTTTTTAAGTACAAGAAATGAATACTGTATTACCAACACTTCAATTTATTCTTAACAGCTGAACTGTATTTATCCTAATATGCGCAACCTACTATTCCTAATTGTGTTAACCTAATTTTAAATGTACAACTTCAGATTACACAATCATCTTCAATTTGATACTTTCTAGTTCACAGATAATTGTAGAAACACCGTCAAAAGGTTAATTAATTATCAACTTTGTACAATTGAAAAATATACAGAACAATTTTGCTACAGTTCATGAGATTACATTATAATCTTGCACTACATTTGTGTACTATTTTCCTCTCTTCTGCACATCTTGCAGTCCACACACAATCTCACGCACTAACCTCATGAACATTTTACACCAAACTTGTTGCAATTATATATCTCATTTCAAATTCATTGTTTTATAACATTAGAGAACTGACATCAGAATCAGGACCAAAAGTCCTATCTTAACCTAACTTTTAAGATAGAAAATTCATACTGATTAAATTATTCAATAAATGAAATAATTTAGTAGGCAAACATTTAATATAATAAATTCAGAATATTATGATGAACTTCATTACATGTTTTTACTTTTTTAAATAATTTAAATAGGATGGGACAGTTAACCCTTTATAAGCCTTTGGTACCAAGTCGGTTATGCTGTGTGCGAAGTAGGCTACTACTTCAAATAAATGAACCTTGTCTATTTTGATTGAATTAATTCTCTTTGGTACAAATATGCACCACTTGAATACTGAATTTTATTTGGTATTCATACGTACCAGTTCTCAGTTTTACTAATAGATGTTTGCATTAATGCAGACATTAATATTTTCATGACAAGTTTAAGGGTGAAAATCAGCATTTTATTAATTTTGTATTATTCGTTACAAAAAGTTGAAGTCTAGTACATAACCTCTAAATGTCCTAATTTATGCATGTTTTGAATATGTTTTCTTCATTATTTTTAACAGTCAGAGTTATGATTAATTGAAAAGAAATATTTGTCAGCAAACTAAAGCAAGAATACAATTAGGCAAGATTATTTCCAGTTTTACCAATTCAGTCTGTAATCTGAAAAATTGTAGTGAAAATACATAGTTGGATATTTTATTGCGACTCAAAATATTCTTTCAAATTATTTTAGGTGACTTTGTATTAGGGCATTTAATGATTACCATAGATCCAAACAATTTTTGGTAGCCATTCCATATTAGTTCCAAATTATAACAGATGTAAAATGTTGATGAAAATTAATGATTTAGTTATCAAAATCACAAACAAGTCAACTTTGGAGCCAGAATGATACGGAATTTTGGGTTAATTGTGATCTTGGACTGATTTAGGTCAAATGTGAAAGCGATCCTGTCCCAATTATATATAACAAAAGAGCCAATAATAATTGATCTACCCAAAACAATGTGCTATATTAAATTCAATGTATATTTTAAAAATTGTATGATAGTTTTCTTACACTTGAATTCCAAATATTGTTGTAGATGTTTCAGCTTATTCCCCAACTGCACACCTAGTTACTGAAGTCTTACAATAAAACTTAATTATAAAATATTGTTAGAAAAATACAAATTGTAGAAATTTCAGCCAAATTTTGCAAGTACATTTTTATTGTTAGTTGAATATGTTTGTTACCTACAAGAGTATACATTGTTTGGTAATTTGTCAAAGTATCAGTGGTTTGATATATTTTCTTCTGGCAATATCTCGTAACCCACAATAACTATTTTTTTCAGGGCATACAAAAAACCTTCCCAAATATGTATGCTTGATGTTACGAGTAATTGCATATATTCAAATAATATTGAAGAAACCTTAAGTTCTATATTCACATGTTTTTACTCTAAGACTAAGAATAAAAAAAATCCTCAATTTGGGTAAAATTTGTTTTTGAAATTCTTGTACTACTTTAGAATTTACGATAAAATCCTGAAACAAAATGAATTGATTTCAAAAACTGCTTTTCTATAAAATTACCCCTAAGAAAACTGACTTAAGTATTAAACAAAAAATGTTGAACACTTTCATTTTAAATTAAACTTTAATTATTAAAATGAAACTATACACAATTTTAATCACATTTGCCAGGAAAAACCTGACTGTAGAACACCATCGGGTCTCAGTTAAATAGTTGGTGTTATATACAAAATATCAATTAATAAGTAATAGAATAGTAAATAACTGCTTATAGTTAAAAAAAAAAAAACAAAGTAAAAATGTAAAAGGAACTTAATCTATTTTTAATTGTTTTTTAAAACATGAGAACACTTTGCTAACTATCCATCATGAGGCAACACGAGTTGATTTAGCTGTACGGAGAACGGTTTTACGAGCAATATATGATGAACGAGGAAATGGTTTGGTAATCACACACGGTTTTCCACTACGTGGACGAGCTGCCCGGCAAAGCGTTACTGTCCACTTTTCCCTGAAAAATGAAATCAGATAAACATGTACTCTAACTCTAAGGAAAATAAAATAAACTGACCACATATGCAAAATTGACTAGGTTAAATCTGTTTGTAATCTTACAACATTAATTGGTCTATACTATTTTGATCTATTAAATGGGAATAAAAAATATTTTAATAAAATCAAAAAGGATTTGATAAAATTAATAACAAAGACAAGATAATTTAAACACAACAGACAAATTGTAAGTAAAATAACAGGCCCTTCCCAGCCTATTTTTTCCATTACATTTGATAAATTTTAATTTTAACACATTTTAATTATATATTAGGCCTAAAGTCGTAATTAATTTTGTAGGCTATATCACATTCTTCTACATCTGGTAGTAATTATTTTAAATCTTGAATATCACCAAAAGAATCATATTATTCTCTATCCCATTAAGAGACTAGATCATCTAATAATCTAAAAAATTCCAATTCATCAATTTGTTAATGCATTGTAATTTTGCATAAAACATACACAAACAAAAATTCACAAATTGAATCATAAAAGTTAAAAACAATTTATATCATAATAGGCTACTATAGTATAATGTATTTGGAACTTATACGGTTGACTTAATGATACATTTAATATCAATTAAACTAATGCTAAAATTAAAATAAGAATGGTATGCAAACTACTTTGAAAAACAAACACTGCATTAATACAGCGCACATCGTAATAAAATCAGAAAGTGGATGACAAATTAATCTACCACTGACAATATACTTGGTAATTTCTCACGGTCAAGTAGATATGTTCGAGTCTGGGTAAGTGGTTAATAGAAATGGAGATTTGCAGGAAAAATCCGTTACAATTTTAAGTCTGCCAACTAATTAGAATGCTTAATGGAAATTTCTTTAAAAATAAATGTTTTAATTGTTACAAATACACAATATGTGTTTGATATAAATGGCAGATGGATAAAAACCATCTCCTTATCTATATGAGGGGGGGGGGGGGGGGGATTACAAAGACACTACTGAGAAGCAATAAGTGATATGAGCCACAGTTTCAGCTAAATAACAAACAGGTTTAGAGTTCATAAAATTAACTTACATTCAAAAACCTATTCTAACTTCTATCTTTACAAGGTAGGCAGAGAATAGTACCAAGAAAAATTATTGGTAAACAATAAATAAATATCATAATTATAAAGTTGATTAAATTTAAGATAAATTTGTTCAGTATCCAAGTCATTAGTGTATGAAATAACAATAAGTTACCTTATGTGTAGATTCCGTCACATGACTTCTTTTTCATTTCACCACTTACACGTTTCATTACATATACTAACATATATAACACATAATGTTACGCACCGTACTAATATCCAGTGAGTGTTCTTAGACATTAATACGTGTGCATCTTATGTGTCGCGTAATGATATGTGTTGTTAGTGTTTGTGTGACTTTTATTAATGTATTGTGTGTATGAATCTACACATAAGGTAACTTATTGTTTTATTTGATTAGATTGATAAATGTTCAATGAGCACTGTGGTGAATTTAAAACATTGTAGGCTCGGTGATTAAAATTGATTATGATTAGATTGTTCATTTGTACAATGGAACATGGCTCAAGTGCACTGTAGTAAATTTCATGTTATCTGGAAAGCATTACATATTATCCTGCCTGAGTCTAAGATGAATAATTTTTTTATTGTGCCAAGTTTACTATACCGTACTGGGTGTCTGTCTTAAATATATAATTATGATGCAGTATTATAATTATGTTTTACAAGCAGAAGCCTATACACTTTTTAAATTCACACATAACAAATTTTGCTTAAAAACTGTTAACTTTTTTGTATTCAGGTTATTTTTTGTTTTTACATGAAATGTGAACATTTATTTTTATGTACAAAAACTATGAAGATCATTCAGAAATGCCATAAAATGTCATCAATTTAGTGTAGAGTAACATTAATAATTTCATAATGGACTTAATTAGTTGGCTTTAAAATGCCTTAAGATGCTATTTGTAGCAGTGAAACAAGTAGCCACTAAATATAAAAAAATACTTTAACTGAAAGTATTTATTACCAAATATAACTTCTAAAGGAAAACAACAATGAATATAAATCAAAGTTTTTTACTTTCTGAATGACTGAAGAGCTACAATATGGTTAAGACGTGATCAAAGAGCTTTTACTAAAAATACAGTTTGACATATTGAAAAATGATTTTAATATTTGCTAAATAGCAATGGGTTGTGTTTAACTAAAGTTCTAAAAAGTAATAAGTAAAAATTACAATACACAAAATGTATAAATGAACAAAAGGGAATAAGATTGTTACAGACAACCTGATTTCAAGCATGGTAAAGCCACACAAGTATTACTTCTAACACAAATGCATATATATTAGTAAACAACACAAAACTTATTGCATTTGAATTACTGTTAGAACTACTTATTAGGTTAGTAGTACAATTTAAAAAATCAAATAGAGAGGGAAAATATCGAAAAAGTCAAACTTTAAGAATAAATTAACTTAAGTGTTGTTGATTTGGTGTCTTTGTATATACCAGTTTGTGAACAATATAATTTTGAAGATTAACAGCAAACAATTTCCCTGATTCCTGAGAGCCTTTTTAATTTAATATTATTTTGAAATTGATAACGAAATTTTCTGGGAGATGGGAGAATAGTATTGTGATGTCTTCATGCAAAACGACAAAAATGGTGCACAAAATTAGGAGCTTCAACTTTTAAAGAGATTAATTTTGTGAACAAAACCTTAACTTTCAAAAAGAGTTAGTTTTTTTAAACCCTCGTTATGAATCGTTTCTGGTTTAAAATTATGCACCTCATACTATCATAACCGTTATTGTCCATATTAAACAAAAAGTAAACCATCATCATTCTATTATTTTAATTCCACATTTACTTGCCCTTTAGGTTCAACCCAACAATATATTATACATTCCCTTCCTGATCTAGATTTTGTTTAGTTTATTTTTTTATTATTATTACAAAAAAAATATATATGTCATTGGCAAATTTTGTGTACATATTTATGTGTAGGAAAATAAATGAATGTTATACATGTTTATTTGATGTAAATAGTGTGAAATGTTGATTTTCCATCTAGAGCTATATGATTTATACATGATCTGAAAAATGATAATATTTATTATTTTAATTTTTGTTTAACTTATTTTTTTAAATTTTGTGAACTTTTCATTTGTGATTTAAGGTTAGTGTAATTAATTACAAAACCTTCTCTTATATTGTTGAAAAATAAGTTCATCACGAGTACAACTAAAAATATGTACTGTACTCAATATTTGAATTATAAGATGAAAAAATATAAATTAAATACCTTAAAACAATAGATATAACCAAATAAGTGTTGTTGCATTGCTGTAATATACAGGGTGTTTGAAAACTCTGGGAACAGCTTAATATCTAAAAATGTACGAGTCTTATGAGATAGAAATAAAAGCAGTTATTCACAACCATAAAAGAACCACTTTTTGGTGAGTTTGAAATTTTTGTCCGCCATCTTGGAATGAACTTAGAATCTTTAACTGATTAAAAGTGGTGGCCAAAAACAACAAAATCGTGTTTCCGATCATGCCCCATTTTTCTGTACTATTTTTTTTATCAAAATATTAATTAGTCTTCTTTTT
Source organism: Philaenus spumarius (assembly GCA_018207615.1). Classification (NCBI taxonomy): domain Eukaryota; kingdom Metazoa; phylum Arthropoda; class Insecta; order Hemiptera; family Aphrophoridae; genus Philaenus; species Philaenus spumarius. Next base: position 47,120 of record JAGFPH010003166.1, on the reverse strand, counting down.
GGATTCAGAATTAAATAAGCTTTCAAACGATATGCTACACAACTGTATTTAATTCAACCACTCGAAATCAATTTTGAAAAAATCAAAATGGCTGTAGCCATTAAATTAAAATACTAATGCTAATACTAATTAATATTAATGGCTGTAGCCATTAATTTTTTTTAAATACTCCCAAATATGGTTGTGTGGCATATTGTTTGAAAGCTTATTTATATTCTGAATCCAAAAAGAAGAATTTATTTTTTTTAATAGTACTTGCAAAGTGGGGCAAAATCGGAAAACACAGAAAAACGCAATTTTTAATCGGTTAAAGATATGGATGTGCAAATTTCACCGTTGGTTTTCTCTTGAAATTCTATGTCGAAATGATGTATCACATGACCATCTTCCTATTTTAAAAAATTAAGTTAATTCCAAGATGGTGGACAAAAATTTCTAACTCACCAAAAAGTGGTTCTTTTATGGTTGTGAATAACTGCTTTTATTTCTATCTCATAAGACTCGTACATTTTTAGATATTAAGCTGTTCCCAGACTTTTCAAACAGCCTGTATATGTTATATTAAAAAAGATAAGTGATATGTTTGTATGTACAGTATGCATTGAAATAGACAGTACTGAAATTGTAATATTTTTAGACAAAAATACAAAAAAGCAGCTGAAAAGTTTTTATCACACACATGTTCTATATGCCCTCCATTAATTTTTAGGTAATTCTTGTTGAAGATCTTCAAACATGTTGGTGAAAAGGAGTTGATGCATACTTCTAACGTATTTAGTTATTTCTTCTCGAAGATCTGCCAGGATAGTCGGTGGCTCATTTCGGAAGATGCTTTCCTTCATCATTTCCCACAAGTAAGCATCAGGTGGTGAAATGGTGGGGAAGTTTGATGAATATGGAAAGCTTGTTCCTCAGGAAATCAGGCAGTTGCCAAACTTCCCTTGAAGTAAAGCAATAGTGGCTACAGCAGTGTGACTGGTGGCGCCATCTTGTTGAAACCACTGAGAACCAAAAGCCAAATTGATAGCACCACAAAACCTCTTCAGATTTCTTGCAACTATTTGAAGACCGTTCTCTCTATAACATATCTGGTTTACAGTAACAGGATTATCGTTATCATCTTCAACAAAATATAGACCGCGTACGCCTCTCCCTGATACAGCGCACCATTCTGTTAGGATGTTGAAATCAAAGAAAACGTGTTGTTTGCTTGTTAATGAAACCATTCAAGTGCACATAACTTTCCATCTGAAATCTATATATTTTGCAGGAATCCACGGTTTTCACAGTTCATTGCTAACATTGAGGTGCTAACTACTCTGTATTTTTTGTCTCTTACTTTTAAAAGTTGTCCAGTTTGTTTTCTATAAGGCAATCCACCAAGGGTTTTAAACAATCTTCTCAAAGACGTATTACTGTTGTTCATTTTCAAAGAAGTCCATTGAAGGCTTATTTTCGGAGGACTTGCTGAAGATATTTACCGTAGTTTTCATTTGTAGTGACAGTTTTTGGACGGCCTACACACATCCTTTATGCTGAGTCAAAACACTACCTATACGTCGGAACGGCAGTTATCATTACTTGGCGGTTGTTTGTTATATGGTTCTTGAAACTCTACAGCAGTTATTAAACAAGGACCACCGGTGTTTTACAGTAAGAACTTTCTTTGGAGTGGTAAGAACTATTACAGTGCGAACAAGAAAGTATTAATAAGCAATGAGTTCCGGCAACAATCAACAATATAATCATCAACTCTAAAGAAACAACCACTGCTGCTTTAATTTCAGTACTGTTTTTTTTTTTTTTTTTGTGCATACTGTATAAAATATAATTTTGCTTAAAATTTTACTGATGTGTCAAGCTTTGTCAACAGAGAGTATGGGCTGTGTACCATCTTATTTAAGGAGCAGAGTGAGCCAGTCATTACACGTTATTCACCAGTTTGCTACAGGTTCTAGCCTAGTTGCAAGCATCTGGTTTACTTCTGCTACTGTGCTCCCTTGTCTTCGTTACTAGTATAAAGTGTTGGTATAATACGATTTTCTAACAGAAACAACACAATATCTACAAACAAATTTTTACTTCAGTTTTTAAATCCATTCCAATGATATTTCAACACTACAATTAATTACCAATGCCCAAATATTTTTGCTATAATGATGACAACACGATTTTTTTGTACTTGCATTTACTTACAATATTTACAAAATAAGTATCACGCATGAATGAATTATTTGAACCCAAACAATGTGCATGTTAAAATAGTCTTACAATGATGTATCAATGTGTGATAGTGTAATACAAGGTACAATCACAGAGTTCTAGGATTGATTTCATTGGTTGGAATTTTAAACAAATGTAAATAATACCTAGGAGCAGATGCGAAGGCATGAAACAGATATTCTTTTAAATTGTTTAACAAACAAGATATCATGTCAAAAAGAAATCATTGCCTAAAGTAGGTTACATTCAATGCGGTATTAATACTAAAGGGAAAAAAGATTGATACTTTGCAGATTACTTCTTGAACAGTTTCTTTTATAATTTCAAAACCAAAACCTTAGGAAAGTTTTAGCGTCAATGACGTAAAAGTTCACAGCATTTTCCAAAAGTAGCTTCTTGCTACCCTACACAGTTTCTATAATTTTTTTTCAATTTCAATGTTTTATCTGAAACTGTTAAAAAAATAAAGAGTTCTTAAACTAACTTTTAGGTTGTTCTGTATACACAGGATAGTAAAAGGAATGAAAACAGCATATTTAGAAAATAAATTCTATCCAGATACAGTCCTTAATGATATTTTCCTTAAACTCTTCATGATTTTCATCTGAAACAATAATTTTTACTTTGTTTTTCTTCACTATAATGGCTTCCACCAAAAACTATTTTCAACTAGTCAATAGAAACATGTAAATTCAATACCATATTTCAAATTTTTTGTAATTTCCTCATTATACAGTTTGGTTAAAATATAAGATAATTGCATATCATTTTTAAAGTAAAGGACATATATAACAAGAAATGCATGTGTGCTACTTTCTTCATTACAAAATTAAAATTTATGAGTTTAAAAATTTGATTGCAACTTTTTTTTTAATAGGAAGATGGTCATGTCATACATGATTTCAATGTGAAATTTCAAGAGAAAATCAATAGTGAAACTGCGCATTGATATCTCAAACCGTTTAAAGATGGATTGATTATATTATTTTTATAGGCAAAAAGTGTTATAATAAAATGTTTTTTACTATGATTTACATAAAAAAGTAAATTATTACATGTAACTAAGTTAATAGGGTGATTCAAAAATTATTTTTATTATTATTTTGTAATGCTATAGAGCAAAAATAAATTTTTGTTTGTATAAATAAGAAAAAAAAATCTTTTATAAAAAAATCTTCCGTTTGCGCATTGCCGTTAAAGTTAGAAAAAACCTGTACAACCGAAAATTGTTAATATTTTTTGCAAATATGTAAGGATGGTATGACTATATCGGGTAAACGTTTTTCCAAGTATGTTAGAGTAATAAGAATATATATAAATTATATGTATATGGTGTCTCTTGGTAGCGTATTGCCGTATTAAATTGGTGTATTTTAGCGAGATTTCAAAGTGAAATCTAGGTAGATTTTTTCCAATTGGCCCCGAATAACCTATTGGTCCAGTTTTCATATCATCTAAGTGGTGGAAAAGGAGACGGAATGGAAGTTCATTAAAATGAAGACGACAAATACTCCATTGCAGAGGTCTTCCCACGTGCAACTGAATTTGGCGAATTACAACCACTTTTCCAACAAGTTTTAGTACTAGTGCCGTCATATCCAATGACTTTTAATTCGTTAAGTGATAAGCCATTTTCTGAAAGGTTGGAAGTACAGTAAACTCCCGATTATCCGCGGTGCGGATTATCCGCGGTGCGGATTATCCGCGGATATCACGGAAAATACTGTATGTAAATCTGTACTGTATTTTATTACGAATGATCAACGAAGAAATTTAGCAAAAAGTTGAACTCTACTGACGTTTGTATTGTGTACAGTATGCAGTAAAACCCCACAGGCCTTCTCTGAACTCACACAATAGCCTGGCAAGTGTTGCTATTTTTGTCTCTGTCATGCTTTGTTTCTAGTCGTATGATTGCTTCGAAGAGCAGACAGTCGACCAAGGTCGCTAACCTTCCCTTCCCGCTCCCCTCTTGCAACGCCTATCAGACTCTACCCTCCCCTTCCTAATGCCCCCCCTCACTTCCTTTCTTTCTCTCTAGTCTATTGACACGCCCACCTTCTTTTCTTCACTCACCCTCTTCAGTTGACACTTAAGAGTGATTGCTGACCAGTCGAAGTTTATTTTTGCCTCCTACATTGTGCTTTAGTGTTTTCGTTTCGGATTTAAAATGGCAGAAAAGCGAAAGAAAGTTGTGTTGACGATTACCCAAAGACTCGAAATGATCTCTAAAATAGAAAAAGGCGCTTCAAGAAAGCAGATGTGTTTGGATTATGGAGTCGGGAAAACAACAGTGCGTGATATTTAAAAAAAAAGAAGAAAAACTGGTGAACTTTGCATCAATGTCAGACAATGCTTCCGCGATGAAAAACCGTAAAACTATGAAGAATTCAACTTTTGAAGAACTAGATTCGGCATTGGCGGAGTGGTTAGCTCAGGTGCGAAGTGAGGGTACCCCTGTAAATGGTCCTATCGTTGCGGCTAAGGCAAAAATATTTTTTGATTTGTTAAGCCTGCAAGGAAATTTTGATGCGTCGTCTGGCTGGTTAACCCGATTTAAGCAGCGACATGGAATTCGTGAGATTGGACTTCACGGAGAAAAACTTAATGGCGACCAACAAGCAGCTGTCGAATTTCAAGACGAATTTGAAGAATTTGTTTTAAAAGAGGAGTTATCATTAGAACAAATTTATAACGCTGATGAATCGGGACTCTTTTGGAAATGTCTTCCTACTCGCACTTTGGCATTTGAAAGTGAACATCAAGCGGCGGGGCATAAAAGCAGTAAAGAAAGAATATCTATAATGTCGTGCAGTAACGCTACCGGTGGTCATAAACTTAGACTTCTTGTAATTGGAAAGTCTAAAAAACCTAGATTGTTTAAGGGCACAAGAGCAGAAAATTTGCCTGTTGATTATTTTAATAAAAAAAAAAGGATGGAAGAACCAACAAATTTTTCAAGAATGGTTTGAAAAGATTTTTGTTCCTGAAGTTAGTAAGCACCTTAAAACAAAAAAATTGCCTGAAAAGGCTGTGCTGTTGATTGACAACGCACCTTCTCATCCATCTGCAAATGTGCTTAAATCGTCTGATGGACAAATTTTTGTCAAGTTTCTTCCCCCAAACGTTACCTCGCTAGTGCAACCCATGGATCAAGGGGTCATTGCAAAAATGAAAAGAACGTATAGAACCAAGCTGCTAATGACCAAAATTGAAGAAGGTTGTGATCTAAGAGTTTTGGAAACACTACAAAATCCTTGACAGCATCTACGACATTGCATCTGCATGGGACTTAGTGAAACCATCAACTCTGATGAAGTCATGGAGAAAACTGTTGCCTAGTGTCGAATCAAATGATAGTTTAATCCCTTTGAGTTCTGAAGAAGAGAATGAAGATGTTGACACGGCCACTGCAACGCTCGCAGATGTGTTAAAAGCAGTTCCCGGTGGTGAGAATGTCGACGTTGAGAACATTGCAGAGTGGTTGGAGTGTGACGCTAACGAGCCAGGATTCCAGCGCTTGACAGATGAGGAAATCGTTAACAAACCAATGGGAGAGGGTGCGAAAGAAGAAGAGCAAAGTGAAAGTGAAGAAGACGAGCCTAGCTTGCAGGCGCAGATGACTAACGAAGTGGCTTTGCAACACGTCGACAGACTTCTTCACTATTTAGAGGAACAAGACGACGATGCGCAGTTGGCTGAAAAACTTGTGTTGCTGAAAATTCAATCAAGAATTAAGAAAAGATGTTTTCATAGCAAGAAACAAAAGCAAGTGACTGATTTTTTCAAAAAGTTGTGAATTTAAAGAGTTGTGTTTTTTCAGTGTCTAATAAAGTCTCTCAGTACAGTACTGTATCCATGTTATGATGTAAGTTACACTGAAATGTATTGTAGGTTATTTATTTAGTAAAATACTTTGTGTCATTTAAAAATGTTTAATGTTAATTGTAACTTTTACTGTATACAAATCGAGTTTTTTAAGTTGGAATTACAGTTTAATTTTTTTGTTTCCTATTTTCGGCTCTTTTGCGGATTATCCGCGAATTTCACTTAATTTCGCGGATAGTCGGGAGTTTACTGTAGTACTGTCGGCTATATCAATTGCTGAGCTCATAGAGGGAGAAGTGTGTCCTATGTAAATTGACCCGGGCTCATGGATTGAAGAGTAATATTCCCTCATAATTTCTTCGAAAATGTTTTACACCGGCCTTTCCAATAAACAATGTACTTATTCTTTCTCCTGTCAAAATAGAGGCAATAAATTTCCACAATTGACTTTCTTTGCAGATTTGCTCGGACAATACTGTTTTCTCTTCAGATTTTATTTTTGTCTAAAACATAGGAAGTGTCTAGTTCGGTAACCAACCCCACGTTCTGCAATATACTTGAAGCAATGGCAGCAGTTGTACGTTCAGACTGCAATAACAGCCTCTTGTTACAGCTATAGTTTTTAATGAAACTCTCATCTGTCACTGCGGTTGTCCTGATGAAGTTGAAAGCTGTGGTACAAATTCTTTGTCACTGTCATCAGAAATTTCTGAATCACAAACCTCGGTGTACTTCATCGTTTTGCATAAGCCTGAGAGTTCAGATCATTTTCTTTCATCAAATTTCCACTTGTTTCTTTCATAGCCAAAGACCCGATTTTCCCAATGTCATATTTTCTGTGCAAGTACATCAATCATAATTCCAGGGCAAGAATTTTTAAAATCTTTTTGGCATTTGCAGTTAATATTTATTAGACACACACATGCGTCTGGAGATCTCTTGCAAATACAATCGTTAGCAATAAGTATACATTTACATGAACCATGTCAAAAAGAGAGGAACCCTTCTTTTTAAATTCGTCAAGTCTCAGTTTAAATGTTGGTTTGTTTTTGTCATGACTGTATGATTTTCTGAGCTTACAATACGATTCATAGTAAGCGCTAATAAGTTCGACCACTCTGTATTCCGTCAGTTGGGATGAAAGCTTTATCATAAAACTACTTAATTTTGTGTGCAACTGTTGCGGCTACTTTTGAAAAGGACACACTCTTGTTGTTTGTTTCAACAGCCAAGTTAAATCGCTCTTGAAAACAGCAGCGAAGAACATCCTCATGGGTTGGTAGCACATTATTTATACGTTCGACAAATTTGGTCGAGGGTGGCCAAATATAGGGCATTCAAAATCTTTTCTAGTTATTACACCTAACTTATTTAGCCCATCCATCACAGCAGTAATGCACTTGCACTCACAAACACTTAAAAAACAAAAAAAAACAAACAAACATTGACAATTAACTGACAAGAAAACAATCACGTACTAACACAGGAACACCAGTACTGACTTAAGCCTACAGCAGAGTGACTGTTGACAATAAAACACAAAATGTAAGACAGCGAGGCAATGCGCGCAGGAGCACAAGTGCGACTCATCATACCAGGACCAAGGTCACTACTATGGGGTTAGTCGCGGTTAGCTGCGCTACCAGTTAGCATTAAAATATTACAATTATCCTGAAACGACTATTTCCTAAGAACCTTTAAGTACTTGAATATCACTAAAGGGTCTCAACATTATTAGTTTTAGGAACAAATTAGAATATAAAACTTTAAAATTTCGCTAATTTTACACATTTTAGACTGTGATGTGCGACCAAAAGATATCACATAAATATAATTTATATACATTTAGCTATTTTAACATACTTTTAAATACGTTTACGCCATAGGACTGTCGTCATACCATCCTTACATATTTACAAAAAGTATTAACATTTTTCGGTTTCACAGTTTTTCCGAAATTTAACGGCATTGCGTGACCAGAAGAAAGTAAATTTTTTTGTCTATGCCAAAGTCAACTTTTGCACTCTATAGCATTCTGAAATAATAATAAAAATAATTTTCAAACCACCCTAATCATCAATGTTTAAATAAAGATAATAAATCATGCTTTTTGATAAAATAGTAATGATTGATAATATCTTTAACCCTTTATAGACCACCATTTAAATACCAGGATATCACTAGAATACCATGGTCTATTTTATGGTTTAACTGTTTAACACAATCTAGAGAATTTTTAATTGTTTTGTTGCTAGCAAACTATCCTAGCATTAAATACTGTACAAACATATTTTTTTAATACATTTGGTATTTTACTTTCTCACTATAGCCTACTAAAGTATAGAGAAAGTATAGTGATCGAAAAAAAAACGATGTTGAGATTTTTGTGGAAATATACGTTTTGGGACCCCCTGAGTCCAAAAAAGTGGTATTTACAAAATGTCTGTCTGTATGTATACAAAGCTAGAGCGAAAACTATTCTATCGATTTCAAACAAATTTGCACCAAACATGTCAAGTAGGCCTGTATAGATGCACAAAAAACGGTTTTGAAAAGTTTTGAAAAACAACCCCCTTTTTGGCAAAAAAAACCCTCAAAAAATCAGTTATTATTTTTTTATAAAAAAACGGCTTTAACGATTTTTATAAAATTTGGCTTATTTGTAGCCTTTACCTAACCCCCTTTTTGGCAAAAAAAAACCCCAAAAAAATCAGTTATTATTTTTCTTATAAAAAAACGGCTCTAACGATTTTTATAGAATTTGGCTTATTTGTAGCCTTTACCCAACCCCCTTTTTGGCAAAAAAACCCCAAAAAATCAGTTATTATCATTTTTTTTTATATAAAAAACCGGCTCTAATGATTTTTATAAAATTTGGCTTATTTGTAGCCTTTAATGTACCCTACCATATGCAAAAAACCATATCTTTCTAAAAATTCTCGTTTAGCTAATAATAATAACTGATTTTTGGGGGTTTTTTGGCCATAAAGGGGGTTGTTTTTAAAAAATTTTCAAAACCTTTTTTCGTGCAACTACACAGGCCTAATTGGTGTTTGGTGCAAATTTGTTCGAATCGATCGAATATTTTTCATTTAAGGTAATAATAATAATATTTATTATTTACTCTCCTACTTTTTAATTTACTACCCCATCTCCTACTTTAATACAATTATGAAGTCACGGTTGGGGTTACATACGGGGGATGGCGTGCGAAGCATGCAATGCATTGTGTATAGAAAATACTCCCAATACGGGGGTTGGCGTGCAATGCACTGTGCGTCGGCCACTTCTCATAGTGTTCAGTGTCAAGCTCACAGGTGCGACTTAGAAGTTAATAATTTAAATATGTTTGTGGGAAAGTATGTGCCAGTTTCTGGTACCATTTATTTTAATTGTTTTTTGAGAAAAATTACACTTTTAGTATTTTTTTAGTAGGTATAAAAAAATATTGAGTGCCTATTTTATACATATTTTTGTTACTTAGTTATTTTTGTACCTATTGATAATATCACAAGTAATTAAAAAATAGGTTACTTGAAAAATGTAGGTTATATTGATAAGCTGACTTATTGGCAAAATGTACCTTCAGTAGAATCTCGCTTATCCAACATAAACGGGCCACTGTGACGTCGGATAATAGGATAAATGCATTGATACGACTTTCTATCTTTTCGTTGTCATAATGGCGAAATAATACACAAATTACAGTAGCGTTCAATATTAATGATAACAATAGGGTATGAATAGTAGTGTTCAATGTTAATGATAACGATAGGGTATGAATAGTAGTGTTCAATGTTAATGATAACAATAGGGTATGCATAGTAGTGTTCAATGTTAATGATAACAATAGGGTATGAATAGTAGTGTTCAATGTTAACAGTAGTATTAAAACGTAACAGTTGCAACAGTAGGCCTCGTGTTAAATAATAAAGTGATACCAATACGTAAACAATATAGATGAACAACAATAACGATACAAAACATAACTAAATTCACAATGGTAACTAAAACTCCACAAAACAGAACGACACAGTTAATAGACCGATAGCACAACACTAAAGTTTGTCAAATGAAGTTTGATAATCGCTAGAGCTAGATAATGCGTGTGCTATAGTATTGTACAGTCTGTCGCTTAAACTATTGGAAACCGTACAATCGGCGACTACACAAAATAGACACTTGCGGCTCATTTTATCATTGATTTTTTGCTTTTTCTATTTATTTTTCTTTGAAGACGTCGGATGAGCGAAAGTCGGATAAGCGAGACTGTACTGTATTAGGCTTTACTACATGAAATCTCTACAACAGAATGCATGAACACAGAAACATGAATTTGATTCTAATTAGAAAAAAATGTAGGAAAAAGAATATAAATGTATATGATTTATACGTTATCTAATTGAACAAAATTAATTAAAAACTAAAACAGCTGAACCTCAGGGAATTGCCAAATATTTTTGTGTAACCTGTTTGATAAATTGCACAACATTGAATACTTTGTTTTATTAATATGGTTCTTTTTCTACTTTTGAATAACAAATTCAAATACAGTAGAGTCCCGGTTATTCGCCATTCGGTTATCCGCCATTCCGTGTTATCCGCCACACCAGCGGCACTTATTTAATTTAATTGTAGGCGTCAGTGATTGTAGCGGTACGTGTCTGCGATAACTTGCAAGCGTCAGTGAGCGTACGTGACTGCGATAGCTTGCGGGTGTTAGTGTACGTGCTCTGTGTCTGACTGTACCATGAGAATTCCCCTACTACCACTGGCCCGACCCGCTTACTGTCAGCTCGTACGAACTCGTTTTGTAAACAACTGTGTCTCTCTAAGTGTTTAGTGCGTGCAGTGAGGTTATTCGTTAACATTAAGTTTTTGAGTATGATATGGTGAAAGTACAGTATAGTAGTTTATGTTGTGTTATTTAATCTTGATCTGAATTTTCTGTTTGTACAGATAATTCTGCATTAAATTTATTCGAACTGTAATTAGTTTCGGGACTTTTTATGTACAGTATTATATTGTGCCTTTACTGTATTTATCCTAACAATCTTGTCATTCAATTTCGTAATTTCATTGAAAATAACTGTATTCCATTATTTTTCCTTTCTATTATATAGTATTACTGCAAAATATCGTATTTACTCATTAAATTTACAATAAAAAGCATTAATGGTGTAAAACGTCTATTATTTGTTCAACCCTCCCTATTATCCGCCATTTTAGCTTATCCGCCCTTCCACCGGCCCGTTTATGGCGGATAACCGGGACTCTACTTTATTGTCAAAATTTTATACTTTTACCCACACCGTATAGGCCTACAACAAAATTTAATTTAAAAATTGAAAAATGTTTTAAAATAAATTAAAATATGGACACAAATATGTGTGTGTATTCACAAGTTTAATACAGGTTTAGTGAAGAAAAACTTTAATTAGGGTTTCACCTGAAAATCATGAATCTAGATAGAATTTAAATAGAGTATGTAACATTTTAAATATATTAATTTATGGAAACAGATCATAAAAAGATAAGTAGCCTAAATAAAACTCTACACTTTCTATTGGTATTGGACTAGGAATAACAAAGACAGAAAAAGACAAGGTAGTGTAATGTACAAAACGTATAAATCAGTCCTAGTAACTCCAAGAATGACCCTGCGTGAAGAGTTACAATGGAATGAACAGATGATGCTGGATGCACACAAACTGCCAGTTTACTAACCTCTATTGCCAACTCTTCTCAAATCCAATGTGGTAAATGAAATACTAAAATTAACCAAAGCAGAACTACGGTTTCGTTTCCTAGAATTTATTCTGAATCGTGCAAACAAAATTAGAAGTTTCTATTGTGATTTTTCACATTTTGTAGATAAGCGATTTCACTAATTTCGTTTCTCATATTTTATAACTTTAACTATTGTAACTTGTTAATATAATGTATATTGATTGTTTGGTGGTATACAGTAATTACTGTACTTAAATTAGTTTTACACTACACAAGCTATTGTGACACACTGTTAAACACAATAATAGCTGCTGTATTTTGGCATTTTACTATTCTACAATTCCCATTAGGCTAGTTTACATGATGACACTTCCTTTGCGACTTGCTGCCAAAACAAAGTTCAGCATATGTAAATTTAGCTGCAAACTTAATATCGCTCATGTAACATCTTCAATTTGAGGAAGGAATATACTTTCAATCATTTATAGGGAGTTAATCAAAGTGAGAATAAGAAATAATTTAAATAATTAATTGGGATCAATTTACTGTGAAAACGATTTGGGTACCATTAAACACACATATACTTTTTTCTGACGCTACAAACATTTGAATAAATAGTCTAAATAGAATGAATTGGAAATTAAATTAGGTGAAGCATATCAGGAATTGAACTATAGTTTTCTCAAAACAGACTGAATCTGCAGCTTCAAAAAAAAAAAACTTGTAGCATAACATTTCAGCCCAAGTATTCAAGTCATCAACTAAATATCAACAATTCTAACGTAAGTGTTAAATTGATGAAAATCTGAATTGAAAGGTTCATATTGAAGTAACTTTAACACAACTTAGCAAGGCCTGTTTCATTCCAAGGTCCTTAACCCTTTCCACTCGAGTGTCGGGGCAGCCACGCACCCTACTAATCCGCACAAACTCCTATGTCGTGCGAGCCCCGAACTCGCTATGCCAACGTTCTTTGATTGCATTTGAACGGACGTAGTTACTTTGATAACTGCTATTGTTGAAGTTTAATATGTGCTGCTATCTTTGGAATTTTGTAAACAGCTGACTGCTCTCGCCGTTGTTTGGTTCCCACTTACTACGCAGTGTTTTAGTGAGCTTACGCGTTGTTTAGTTTTGTTGTACCTAGGTTATCATGTGTAATTTCACAGTTTATTTTTTAATATTTTTTTTTTACAATAATGATTGTTGTGAAATAAAATGAACGAAGATGACGGCAGTTTGTTACAAAATGATGGGAGTGGTGACAGAACTTTTGTTTCGAACTTGAGTGATTCCAATATTACCAATAAGTTTTGAAAACAGCTTTTCTTACTACTTTTGACCTATATAATGCTGTTGCTAAGCAATAAAATAAATAGTTGAGGGAATTTGTAATTTGGTGTCAAAACTAATTTTTTACAAAAAACTTGTTTTACAATTATATTTTTTTTCCTAATGTATTATTCTGTCTAAAACATTTGTAAACCACTTAATTTTGTTTGTAAGGATATAGACAACAAAAAACAAGCAACAAATATAGATCTTGTTTATTCCGTTTTTTTTTTAAGAATTTCTATTTTTTTCGGTACATAAAAATTAAAACAATATACTTAAAAATAAAAACATATGTTTTATTTCATACCAATCTATACTTTAGTCACAGAAGAAACTACAAATAAAAAATCAGCCTTTTAGAACTGACAGAAATACTTTTTTTTTAGTAAACAAATTAAAGTGCAATATTCGCTCAAAATTAAATGAAGCTCATAGCAACACTAGGTCCCCAATAATTGGAGTGGAAAGGGTTAAAGGGAATATGATCCTTGGAGATTACAAAAAATGTATATTTTGCATACTTCCATTCCATATTCATATGGAATCATATTTTGGGGTAATTCAACAAATAGTAATGTTCTGTTTATGTAGCAAAAACGAGCTCTTAGAATAATTTGTTGGCAAACTAGAAGAAAGACATGTATGCTTCTTTTCAGTTTAATAAAATAATGCCTTCGCCATGTGTTTTTATTTTAGAAAATGTGTCATTTGTACATGGCATCCTCAGTTGTTTAAGATATACTTTGACTATCATCAGGCGAAGAAATTACTTTCGATGTAAACAACATCATCTTGCTTTAAGACAAAAAGGGATGCAATTATTGCACATCTTGGGTATTTACGGCTGCAAATACTACAATATCCAATTGATAGACTTAAAGTATTTTTCCTAGATTTAAGTTGTACAAATGGACTGCCTCAGTAGCCTATTTCAAAGAAATTAATTCTTTTAGTAAGTTTGAGAAGCTAAAACTATTTCATTAAATAAGACAATTTACTCGCGTGAGGGAGTACTTGAGTTCATAGACTGTCAGAGGTTGTACTGTTGTTACAGTATTTTGTTCTTTTTATATTATCTTTGTGTTATGCATTTCTATTTTACACATCTATTGTAATTTGTATTAACTATATAATTATCCCTGAGTATACAATGACAATTCTTAGGTGTACTGCACAGCCTTACTACTAAAGAGCTTCATTGGCGGAGCTCACAAGTTTTATATGTAAAAAAAAAATACTGTGTGCGAGATTTTGATAGAAAAACAGTACTTAATTTTTAAGCAAGCCCCGTAATTGGAAAACATACTGCCATCATATAAACTAGCATTAAGAAATATCTAATACTGTTAGTATTTAATAGCTTCCTTTTTTCTTAGTGTATATTGCCTAAACTTAAACAAGATGCTAGATAATATGAATGTTGTGAATGCAAGAAGGAAAAGGTTCACACTTTTCACCTCTAAACAGAACATTGTCCCAGCCTTGTGGAAGAGGTTCAATACTTCTTGCCATAGAGATCTAAGCAAGCCAACGAACCATTGGTAAATTAAATAAATAAAATCCAGAGACAATAATAATTAAGAAGAGGCAGAACTGACTTAATGATTAGGTAACCATAGAATAAAGAGTTCAATATGGACTTAAACACTTTAAAATTATATACAAATTCATTCTTGTTGTTATCTTACACACCATGATTAAGGTCATTTTAAACCAAAATAATGAACTAAATTCAGCAACAAATAGTGTTAGTTCACAGTTGTAGTTCAAAATAGTTACTTTCACTGATGGAATATGTTCATTTTGTTTTAGTACAACAAAACAAATGCTGTGATACAATTTAATATAATTTTGTATTCAGAATGCTAAGATCCTTTAACAATTCACTCTTGGTAAATCAATTATGTTGAGATTGAATGTTCTGGAAGGCATGACAAATGTTATAGGGTGGTAAACATGTCTCTAAAGATAGGTGTGCCATATAAAAAGGTTTGGCGTGCAAACATAAATGTTAACACTTCTTGCTATATAAACTTACTATGGTACCACAAATAACTAGCGCAAATAAAAAAGCTTGCCAGCAACCAAATAGTGAGATCTTGGATCGAATAATAGACAAGATGAAATTACTGGACATCATCATTAACAATGAGTCAACATTTCACATAAGTGATAAGTAAACGCTTATTAAAAGATCTGGGAACCCAAATAAAAATTTGGAATATGTTTGAACATTTTCTGGTTCTGCAGATAGAGGAATTTGACGAAGATAGACCAGCAAAATGGGCCTAGTGGCATGGGATGTCCTTCATCATTGTTTACAAAGTCATGTAAGTCCACCTCGCTTTGCATATTTCACCCTTTTTGTTTTTTTTTCGTCTTTTACCTGCCGACTGAAACGAGAATCAAATTTACACTTTAAATGCTGGATTGATGGCTGATATACTGGCTGCAGTTTTACAAGAAATCTTTTGGTCTGATATCTGATTACGTCAACAATGGTAGTCACATCGAACCAAAATAACAGCTTAGTAAAAAGCTTGTTTGGGTTTGCTTTAAAAGGACTGATTCTGTAAGTCTTTGAATACATATTTAAAACCTTCTAAAGTTGTAAAGTCCTTATTTAAAAAACTTGTATTTTATAAAGAGCCAAAAAATATTACTATATTAATTTCAAAGTTAGATGCCTACAGCTTTGTAATTGAGTAAAAAGTGCACTTGTACAAAAATTATTACCATATAAAGAAAGAGATACACTCAATTTCTAAATTTCAGAGAATAGTTATAAAACTGTTCAAACTTGCAAAGCCTTTGAAATTTAAGTGTCTGCTGAGTGGGAAACAAAATAGAATAAGCAAATTGTAAGAAGCATAATCCATCACATAGTCATAACCTGGGTTTTATACCTAATACTAAGAAAACAATGGATCCGCTAAGTTATTATAGTCTCTTGATAAACCAGAAAATAAATAAAATGGTAGCAAAAAAATTACCACTAATCTAAATAAGCAGTAAGTGCTAATGAAAGAATTGCACAAATAAAATAGTGCAAGCTTAAATATTAAACACTTTGAGGTTTCCTTCGTTGTGTAATATTTCAAATGAATATAGAAACTTCAGTTTGTAAATAGAAAATAATGTTATAACATAAAATGTACATTACACATAGTAAAAAAATACTGAATATACTGACAAGCACACAAAGCCTATTTTACACAATAATGCAGCTTTATAAAGAAAATTGTTTTTGAATACGTCAAAGGCTTCTTAAAGATTAACTATCATATTTTATTTTTCAACATGTTCATCAAAAGTTGATGTCAACATCGCTGAAGTCCAATCTCACAAAACATTTGAAAATTTTTAAAGCAAATGTAGGTATTAAATTATGTTCTCCACTCCAAGTTATACATATGTTACACCCTATCAAAGTATTTTACTGTTTGTTACTTGTCGTAAAAAACAGTTGTTTTTGGACCAATTTGGTTGAAATATTCAGCATGTCTAAAATTATTCATGTTATTAAGACGTCATGTAATTCGAAACTGACCCTGAATCTTAATATTTTTTTGATGAATCAACATTTTACTATGAAGGCATAGAAATTCACCAAACTGAAATTATTACATCATCATACCTGAAATAATTATTGAAGAATCACAACTTTAAGAATGGAACTAAATACCATGGTATGTAGAATCAACATATGATTCCACACCTTAAAGTTTTCAGAAATGGAATCATGCATTTTTCAGTAAGATGGAGCACTACACTAGGCTAAGCCGGTGAAACATTTGTTGATCAATGAACTTGCACACTGTCAAGATCACCAGTCCTAATGTGAAATGTTTACACAATTCGAATGCCTAAAATAACTTTTAAGTCAGTTTAAAATTAATAGTAGATAGATTGATTAAGAGAATGCAAGAAGAAAACGTGAATGCAAGAAAAAGACTATGCGTATGGCTATGGATTAGCAGAAGACTTGAGATAGTGCATTCGGTTTGTACAATAAATTGTGAACTGAAGACCTTCAATCATACAAAAAATTGTTGAGGTAAACCAGAGATATATTTTAATTCCTATTAAAAGCAGTAGAAACCTCATTAAGGAAACAAAATACTGTTACAGAGGAGGCTGTACCACCTAAAAATAAAATAGAAATAATTCGACCACGCAGCTAAACAGCTGAAGTGAGTTGAGCGAATTTCCAAAATTAAATTTATATATTTTTTTGGGTTTCAAACAACTATTTGGGAAATTGATCTACTCACGAAGGTGCTGCCAGCATGTACCAAATATATTGCCACCGGTCACCACGGTAAAAGCCGTGGATTCAATTCTGGTGATTTTACGGTATTTTACGTTTTGATTGTTTTTGGGGGAACCAGATGGGCTATAAGGTCGCGTAAAAACAAAGTGTGCAGAATTATTTCGTATGTCTATTTTGTTAAAGAAAACTTCAAAAAATTTAATTCTAGTATGAAAAATCTCAAAAAATTGTTACTTCCAGTCAAAAATTTGGTCTACTTCCAGTCAATTTTTTTGGCTAACGAACTCGTCTAAGCGACTTAAAAAACCAACCTGTTTATTAAATCGGAAGTAAAATGCGCCCGTTAGAGTGCGCACACATACATACATAAATATATACATATGATTTTTAATAACACCCCAAAACGTGTTCTGGGGACCATGATCAGTGCTCATTTGCTACTCCCGACCTTGGGTCTTACCATAAGGGCCACTGCAATAGCTCATTTTTCCTATGGAAATTCGCTAATAACATTGATATTTAGCAATAGGGGATAATAATATATCTATTTCGATACTAAAAAATGTAATTTCTCTGTACATATCAGAGATGTCTGTGAAACTATCTACACCACATATACATTAAAGTAAGTGAAAGTTATATTTCCTACTGTAATATTTATGGAAAAGTAATACACATAGCATTAATAACAAATTTAAATAAATTACATTAAAATTTTAAAATAATTATACTAAATTTAAAAAACCAATTTTATAATTCGCAATATAGTGAAGCATTTAATAATAAAATGCATAGTAGATGGTTTCAATTTGTAGTGATCGTTGTTTTTTCTTTGATATTTTATTGATCATGATTGTTTACTTTATTATTCATTTCAAATTGAATAATGTGACAGTTCTGATGTTATAACAATGCTGTTAGTTTAAAAAAATAAGATAATCGAATAAACAGAAATATATATTTTTAAATTTTAAAAATATTGTAATTTTATTTAAATCCAAGTTATTTACATAAACCTCACTGTGATATTCTTTTAGAAATGTCTGTAATAAACAATTTTAATAAATCAGTCCAAAAATAACTGTTCCAGATCATTCAAATATTTGTTTCCATGGGACACACTTAGAGTATTTTGTGTAATAGTATTTAAACTGAGTAAATATCTCAAAGGTCTCTGTGTGTTCAAACTCATTGTTCAGTTTTTATGTAATAATATAAATAAATAAATAAAACTCAAAACAATCCAAAACAATTTAATAACTCAGTTACACTATTTTTTAAATATTCCGTGTAATAATGTATAATGATAAAACAACACAATTTATTTAAAAAAATGTATAAACATTCCAATGTTAATAAATATTAAATTACAAAATAATGTATATGAATAAAGTTATTTCCAAGAGTCAAAAGATAATCTTAAGCCTGCCATACAAGAATTCTGTTCATCCAGCAATATGTCATAAACAAAGACATTTTAATTTTCTTAATATTTTCAAACTGAAACAAATATTAAAGAAAGAAAATGTTTAAATGAAAATTTAAGCTATGGAGATAAAATAAAATATTGAGCCTTCAAACTAAACTTTCAAACAATATTTTTAACACACTCTTTAAACAATCCTAAACACAATAGAGTAAAGTCATGTTTTGAAAACTACGCAGTTTGCTGAAAACATAGTGATCAAGTCAGAAACCCTAGTCGTAGTAAACACTAACCTTGACTTCTCAGGGACTACTGCGACACTTCTGTCCACTTCCTCCTCCTCCTCCTCTTCTTCTTCTTGACCCTGATCCTGAAGCTTTGTATTTGGATCTTGACTGTTCAATGTATTCTCGCTCGGGCTCGCAGAGACCTAATTATACAAATAATGGAAAATAAAATTAGCTGGTTTGAAGAAAAATATATTTTTGTTTATTAATAGATGTTAAAGCTTTACTTTCAAATGGTTTATGTTACTCTTTGCCTAAACCAATTTCCTTTCACACGCTAGCTTCAGGTCATAACGTATTCACACCCCAATTATTAGTCTGACAAAAGACAAGTAAAAGTAGATTCATTTTATTTTTTTATAAATTCAATTAAATTCATTTTATTAATTTTTTGCAAGGGATCTCATTGCACCTAACTTCGAAGCTATAATTCAAACTACTATAATACAACATTTATTTACTTTAACTGCCAATATATATATAAATATATGTATTTAATAACATTAGTAAAATACTTTAATACAGATTTAAAAACTTTAGAACTGGTTAGGCCTAAAATCTGATCTGGTAATTGTTTGTTGTAGCCTTTAAGTTTGCTGTAACGTGTAAATACAAAGACAAAGTCAAGTAGCAGCAACAAAAAGAGTCATTTTACCTAGCTGTATAATGTTAGGGGTTGAAATAGCTACCCTTATTACCCGGGTTCAAACACTA
>JAGFPH010003166.1:7177-19935 GCA_018207615.1 Philaenus spumarius | reverse complement strand
CAGTACATTTGTTTAGACTGAAGACATCATCTATGTTGATTTTACAATCGCTTTGGGTTTTCCTATCAAAAGCATTCCATTATCGCCTCCCTCCTATTGATTTATACTTCTAAAGATGTGGGTTCTCAGTCAGCTGTCTGCTAACCGCTATTGTTTAGTGCTCTTGCTCTGTTATGCTCAGTACATTTGTTTTTATATTTAATGTTTTATTCTGTGTGTGTTTTATAGTGGATTGTAATTATATTATTGTAAATAAAGTAGGGTGTATTGTTATAAATATGCTTCCATCCTGATGACTGATTTAAGGCCTACCATACTATATTATTAAGCATAAATTTAGCACAACTCTGTTTTATATTTAGTAAATTTTGACCTGGTTGAAATTATATTGTGACAACATGCTTTTTATGCAAAGTAATTTGGTGTAGATTTATAAGTATGAACAATTAATTCAACTTTCAATGGAAAATAATTATCTTTAAAAATTGTAAAAACTTAAAAGTGTTTTAAAATATTTCTTTATAATTCTATTTTACACAATAATAAAAAATTAAGTTGAAAACACCTTTAATTTTTGTTACAGTTAATGACCGGCAACTGATAAGTGAGTGTAGCTCTTTATGGGTTAATTACATTGATATTAACTGCACTGATTGTTTCTCTATTGTATTGTTCACAATTATTCTTAATGGTATATGTTATACATTTCATGTAGAAATTGTGGTAACATCCTTTTACAGCATTTTTGTTATTCACAATTTACCCATAAAATTTTAACAATTGTTTTAATGTAAACTTGGCCTTAAAAATGTATGTAAATCTGACCCAAGAACCAAAAACTACACCACCCCCTAAGCGATATCCTTGGAATCAGTTTGTAGATTAACTTTTCTAATACTTCTAAAATCAGTTATTAGAGAAGGCCTAAAGAAACAGTTTCATCAAGTTCATAATTTACACTTCATCAATAATCAAATTAAAAATACTAAATTTGTCAGTGTAATTTAATTCAAAATATTGTCTCCAGGTAACTTAACATTTCTGAAATTTAGAAGATATAACCATCGGTTCCAAGATCCTTCAGCAGTTGCAATACAGCTCTTGAGTCAGTCAATTACAGAGATTCTAATGTTCCAGGAAACTGAACAGCAAACAAGCTGGTAGGATTTGCCTGTAATTTTCACCCAGTTCTACAGATTGAGAAATCACTGAGTCATAGGAGGAAGAGAATAAAATAAACTTTCGATCCACAGATATATCCATTTATCTATCTAGGGGGTCCCAGTAGCTACTGATACTTTTACTTGAGCTAGATAGAGTGGGTTATTGGTGATATTTGTATTGCACTAGGAAAAAAATTAAACCAATCATCACAACCTATTGTACCGTGAATCCCTAAACAAACTAAGGAATACATTGGAACCAAGTGCACCACTTTACTGAGAAATTGCAAGTACCGGATGCTAGCCATGATGATATATAAGAGACACCCAACCCATTGGAATCACCTGAACCTCCTTTGTACAAAGAAGTAAAAATAATTTTAAATATTTTAAACCAAAATTTCAGTAATACAAAATAAATAGTAAATAAGACAACCTACTCAGTATGACTAACTCTACTAAACTAAGCTACCACACCAGACATAAAAAAACCCTGAGACAAAACTACATTTTCACAAATACATATACAGTAATTGTTTATAAAGAACAAAACACACGAACACAATAACAAAAAATATAATGTAAAGTCATTTACCTTCCAAATAAACATCTAGTAAATTTATTTAATATCTACACAACAATATTTGAATTCTTTAGGCAACAACTCACAATTAAATATCTATAACTATACAATGTTTTAGGAAATGTGCAAGTGTAACATCAAAAGTTTATCGTTCTTTTATACACAAACATATATTATTGTTTGTTTCAAAATTAATTAAATTGTTTTTCATTTTCATTGTATAGACAGAGAGAAGATTCAATCTCTACATCAAACTACAGTAGCCTGAACTAAAAAATGTGTCTGGTTTAAGAGATGTGTCCTTCCTTCTACTTTCTCTTCAAGCTCATAAGATTGACCAATTAGTGATGGGTTATTTGAATAATTTTTATTAGAATATTTAATTTTATTAGATTAGGCCTATTCTAGAAGTATACTAATAAATTGTAGGCTCTTTTGGTTATGTATTTAGTAAATGATTTACTATTAAAACTTTATGGATGATTTACAAAAGATTATCTTTATATACAGGGTGGAACAAAGTTAGTGTTAAACTTTTTATGTGGATAAAGTAGACACTAAATGTAGTAAAACTGTTTATTTAAAAATTTCCTATTCGAAAAATTATGGACAATAGAGGTATTTTTTCATATTTTTCGAAATTTGGTACTTTTATAAAAAAAACAATTATTTTCTCAGCATATAAGAACGCACATTGATATTGTAATTACATATTCGAATTCCCCATAAAATTTTCAATAAAAATTACTACATTATTAATAATTTTGACTTAATTATTTGTTTGAAATGACGGTTGAAAGTTAAAAAAGTAATTTTGATGAAATTATTAATTTTTTTAAAGACTCATAAAACTGTATCGATTTTATTTGAGAACATGGCAAATATTGATAAAAACTTTGCCATTTAACCCTCCAAGTGCTGAGGAGATCATTATTTAGTGCTAAGCATTTTTAGGGCATCGCGCAAACATATTTTGAAAAATTCATAATAAATAAAAATTTGTATTTATATTTGACTTATTATATATCAATGTGTTCAGAAAAGACCAGAGAATAATATAATAATAGTTTTATTTACTTATCATTATTCAGTAAAAGTATAATGAATGATAAATCACAATGAAAAAAAATTCACTAAAATTTTGAACTTTAGAGGCTGCTCACATTCACTAAATTAACTGAATTAAAATTTCAAAATACACAAAATGTTTAAAATTTTATAATAAACACAAATATATACAACAATGGACACTTTGAAGAATAAAAAAACACTTACAGGTAAAAATATCTAAGCATGTCACATTTCAAGTTTAGGTTAGAGCTAGTTTACACAAACGAAATCAAACGTTTTCAAACCACATCTTACTGCTGCCAATATTGTTGTCTGCTATATTTGATTTCTCCAATGAAGACAAACTAACACTGCCTACTACATAGAGAATTCAATTTACTTTCATTCTATGTGAAGTGCTAGTTTGTCCGATAATTATTAGCTTCGATATATCGATTTTACGAATCGGCTCTTATAGAGTCAATAGCAAGTTACAAGGGGGTCTAATCGGCTCTTTTAGAGTCGATAGCACTTCGAGGGTTAAGTAGCTTTAAAAAAATGTGCTACACTTTGGAGTTTAGTTATAATTTAGTTGAAATAATAACGATTAACTGAGGAATAGTAAGAATTTTATTAAGAGTAGGAATAAGAATTTTAATAACAATTTTAATTGAATACCAAGCTCATGTCAGGTAATCGGACACAATCAGCTGATTAAGCGATCATATGGTTATTCTATTGTTGTACAGATAGATTTTATTTTAGCTGCAATTGTTTACTCACAGTGAATACATTTCTCGTTTAAATCTTAAATTTTCAGTTTTGATCAAATTTGTTAAGTGTTTTACACGTATAGTATTTTATAATTAAAGATAAATTCTTATTGATAGTTTTGTCATTGAAGTTACATCAAGATGGCTTTTCTAACAGTATGCTGATATGCATTTTGTTTATGGGTTATGCGTTGGAAATGCCTTGGCCACTCAAAGAACATATAGGTTACGATTCCCCGAAAGAATAATTCCTAGTTCTCAAGTTATTACAAGGCTTCATCAAAGATTAGTGGAAAACGGTTCATTTCAGAAACAGCGAAACGAGGTAGGTCCGGTACAGAATATTGCCGTCGAGGAATACATCCTAGACCAAGTGAATGAAAGCCCAGAAATAAGCAGTAGGCAAGTTGCTAACGAAATGGGCACGTCTCACACTAATGTTTTGAGAAAAAATAATTACTATCCCTATCATTTTACTAAAGTTCAAGGGTTAGAGCCAGGAGATGATGCCAGGAGAATCGAATTTTGCCGCTGGCTGCTGAACAGTGACATTATACAATATAATTTTTTCATAAATATCTTGTGGACCGACGAGGTTCTCTTTATACGAGGCAAGGAGTGTTTAATACTCACAATATGCACCTTTGGGCAACAGAGAATCCAAAAGCAGCCAGAGAAATTTCATTTCAACAGCGTTTCACAATCCATGTTTGGGCAGAAGTGGTTGCGGATCAATTTGTAGGACCCCACATCTTTGAAGGAAATTTGAATGGTCCAATGTATTTGAACTTCCTTCGAAATGAATAGCCCCAGCTTCTCGAGGAAGTTGAAGAAGCCCGAAGAGGGGAAATCACCTTTCAACAAGGTGATGGGACCCTTCCTCACTTTTCACTTGATGTGCGTCGTTGGCTCAATGCAACCTATACGACGTGGATAGGCCGCGGTGGTGTTGTAGCCTGGCCCACAAGGTCAGCCCCATGGATTTTTTCGTTTGGTGCTATATGAAAAGCTTGGTGTATGCATATCCAGTAAGGACTGAGCAGGAACTATTGAACCGCATTATGGACGCAGCAGTTAAAGTTAGAGAAACATTTTATGTCAAAGTCACAGTAAAAGCCATGAGAAGAGAGCGCGTTGATGCATCAGACAAAATGGAGGACAATTTGTAAGCAAACTTAAGTAACTGGTGTCACGCACTACAAATGATAATTACTGTTATTTTGCAATGTTTGTAATTACGTTCATTTTTACTTTGATAAAGATTTTTTTATTTGTAATTAGTGTTTTTATTTATTATTTATTCTGGTCACCATTATGTTATTGTAATCAATTATGCTGTTCTTAATGGTCCTAATGGTCAATGGTTAATGGTCCGATTACCTGACATGAGCTTGGTACTCAATAATACTCTTATTAAAATTCTTACTATTCTTCAGTTAATTATTATTAGTTCAACTAAATTATAACTAAACCCCAAAGTGTAGCACATTTTTTAAAGCTACTTAAATGGCAAAGTTTTAAAAAATATTTGTCATGTTCTCAAATAAAATCGATACAGTTTTACGAGTGTTTAAAAAATTAATAATTTCATCAAAATTATTTTTTTTAACTTTCAACCGTCATTTCAAATAAATAATTAAATCAAAATTATTAATAATGTAGTTATTTTTATTGAAAATTTTACGGGGCATTCGAATATGTAATTACAATATCAATGCAAGTTCTTATATGCTGAGAAAATTAAGGTTTTTTGTTAAAAGTATCAAATTTTGAAAAATATGAAAAAATACCTCTGTTGTTCATAATTTTTCGAATAGGAAAATTTTAAATAAACAGTTTTACTACATTTAGTGTTTACTTAATCCACATAAAAATTTAACACTAACTTTGTTCCAACATGTGTTTTCAACAACTAATTGGCACAAATTCTATTCACTAACAAAAATGGGAACATCTCTTTTATATGGCTGTGTTTGCACTTTTGTAAACATTTAATTCTTATTTACACTGATAAAGAAAACAAAATTACAGTGAAGAAACAGAGATCTTTAATTTTTAATTACTTTTTATTACGGTTGTACCACCAAAACCAAACACAACAAAGGAGCAAGCCTCTCTTCTCCTCTCCTTTCAGGACACTTTTCTACAGCGATTTTCTACTGTTTATACTTATTGTTCAAGAAGAAAACTAAAGGAAATAAAACTACATCAAACATGTCTGGTCTTGATGTATACAACCTTTTTAATTTAATTTCTTAGGTCTAATTACTGTTTATAAATAACTATCTATACCCGCGACTTTGTCTATGAAAAATGGGCTGAAAAAATACTTTGAATAAACATTGTAGAATTCCAACGTTCAAAAGTTACGGCCGAAAATGCCATAAAGCAAAACGATCAAACTGTTTTTTTTTTTTTCAATTTCGACCCCTTGGATCGCGTTTGAGAATAAATGTCAAATATGAAAGTTATAGAGAATTAAATTTCCAGTCACCAGTGTGGTCTCACATTTTTCTTAAAACCTACAGCGCTATTTAAAAAATCGATAAACCAAAAATTAAAAAAGAAACTTTTTGTGTAAACCTCTAAAATATGCAACCTACAGAATCAGCTCGGTGGCCATTTGAAAGAACTCGGCGAGCTGAATCCAAAGAGTACTTCAAATTGAATATAGGTGCACCAAGTCTTAAAATATAAAACCAGAAATGTGCCCAAAAAAGGGTGAATAGTCATCTTTGGTCACAAATGACATAAACTTTTGAACAAACGGACTTTTCGAATGTGGATTTCTCCTAAACCTTCCCAAAGAAACGCTGTGTCTAGTGGCTCAAACGATATTATAATATTATTAATCTCTATTATCAGATTTGATGGCTGATAAGTTATACATTAGTTTATTTAAAGTGATGTTATGGTAAGGATGTCCATTCCAAGAGGCAGTTTTTTTTTAGAAGGAACTTTGGCGAGTAAAAAAACTTTGTGAATTTTGTATTAATTGGTTCAAAATAAAAATTGTAGAATTATTAAGGCCTAAAAAAGTTAACTAAACAAAATATTTAACTGGTTTTATAATAATTGGAAATTTAATGCAATTATCTCCTTCATTTAGTTAATGTGACATATCAATTAATTGAGACCATATCAGTTAAGTTTATATACAGTCAGATTTTTACAGCAATGTCAACTGAAACAACTGGAGTTCACAATATTAGATTGAAAATTAACTATTACATTAATATTTATCTCTAGTTGTTAAGTAATTTCTTGTTTGCTAATGGATAATAAAATGGAGGGCAGAGCAATTCTCTATTTTAATACAAGTTTTATTATACATGGAAAAGTAGTTTGTGTGTTTTGCCTCAAACAATTAAAGATTCAATAAATAAATTCTCATAAAATATTGATCCTACCTTGAAAAAGAAAAAGATTTTACAGATCCAAACAATTTTTTATTAGCCCAGATAATATAATACATTGGACATTTTAACATAAACCGTAGCTTGTTTACACACATTTTTGTTGCTAAGTTATTTCTCAGATTCTGGGATTAAGTAAATCGGTTTTGGTGTTGGTTTGGTTAAGTAGATTGGTTTTTAATAGGCGGCTTTAGTGACTCCATCTCATTACAGTACACAAACCACTAAGAACTCTATGACTTGGTGTAGAGGTAAGTTCATTATTTTATTAGAAGCCGAGAAATAATTATGCTTTCAAATCTGGTATTCAACCCTTCGGCGGGTTACACACTGAAGTAGCGTGGCATGCAGCTTGCTGCAAATGGCAAGTAGCTGCTCGCCACGCGAAAATCAACCAATGCTATTAAACGGGTTCCTACACACTGAAGTAGCAGTGGCGTGGCGCATCTTCCGTGCATCACGCTGCGCCACGCATCTGCCACTCGAACACCGATCGGTCGGTGTTTGGCGATGCATGCCACACGCATCTTGACCCAGCGCATGCGCAGATACCACTCTCTGGCCTTCGTCAGTATTTAATTCAGGTCTGATTTGTGTTCTACAGGTTCTAAATTGAACAAATCTAGAAATATTTATCTGAGTTCAATAAAATTTGAACCACATATATAGAAAAAATATTTATAATAATAATATAAATAAATCAGATTGTTACAACAAATTGTAATACTTTTACTGATTAGGCCTATAAAAATTACTTTCCGATATCTTTATTCGGTGAAAAATTTGTTGTTCATGTCTTCAATAAAAATTGAATAACTTTACAAATATTTAACCGATTTTAATAAAATTTGAACCATGTTTAGAAAATATACATACAATAACAATTTAAAAATATCAGATTGCTACAACAAATTTCAACACCTTTACTGACTAGGCCTATAAAAATTACTATTTACAATTCGACAAATGGTGAACAATATTTTTTTTATTTTGTATTATTTGACATTTATTTTAGTTATGTATTGGGTTATGAATATAACAAGTTAAAGATAATTTTAATGTGAATCCAAATCTGTTTTAATATTTAAAATCTAATATATAGATCAAAAGATATGTACATTTAAAAAATGTATTGTAAATTTTGTTTTCAAAGTATGTACGTTTTCGAGACTAAAAATTTTATAATAATAATTTATAAATAAAGTAATTTAAATTTATTTTCCAGCTAACAACAGGAACAGCTCATCTTCACTTGTTGACATTTATGAACATACTGAGTATAGTCAGATATAAATGTATGGCCATGTGGCGCCATTCCAGTGTGTAAGCACCTTGCATCGTACTCGCCGATGTACTGGCACGACGCATGCAGCGTGACTCCGCGTGGCAGCCACGCCACTTCAGTGTGTAACCCGCCTTCAGCTACAAGGCTGCATGAATAACATTGGTTTATTTCATGAATATTTAATTTGTACTATTTATTGTAATGAATATAACAAGTAAGTATATTAAAATCAACTGTTATTGCAGTTGTAAGTTGAATGACATAAGATAAACTGCAAAAAAACAAACAACTATTTCCGATAACCGAAATATTGATATTTATGCAAATTAGTGATAGTGTGTATCAAGCACGTGTCAAAATACTGGTCCTTTGAAAATGGTTATCCCGCTCATTCTGGCTATGTTACTATTACTTAAAATATATGGTCCTACAAATTTTGTCTCTGTTGCTGGTACTTAAAAAATTACCAATCCGGTGAATAACACCAACAGGATTATCAACACTTTTAAAACTACCGATTTCACATCTACTTTAAAAAATATTTCCAATCAAAGTTTTGGTGTGAATTAACAACAAAATTTATTTAAATTTTTGTGTGTTTGTGTTTGCAGTTTTAAAACGAAAAGCACCTAAGGCTATCGTCTCCTGAAATTCTCAATTCAACTACACAAACATCCAGAGTTTACATTCAGATTCGAAAAAATGGCCTTCAGGTTTGGAGTCAAAATCACTATCCCTTAGGCTTTAAGGGAATAATTTACCTAAGGTGAGAACTATCAAACTATCAGTGCTTTATCTATTGATATCATCAGAGCTGAAACTGAAGTAATGGTATTAACATCAGCTCAAACATAAAACAACCTTCACCTTTAGCATTGGGTGAGTTTTGAACGATGTACATAAAATCAATGGTATAACCGAGTATAATTTAAAATAAAATAAGTCTTTAAGGACATCTCTGCATTTTAAGTCTATAGGGAACAAGCAGTTTGTCTATACACACAAATACTAAATAAAATTCTATCTATAAATACAATAAAACTGTATCTATATACAGTACACTGCCCTCTGCATCTACTGTTTACTATTCACTTACAAGACTCTGCCTTTTTATAATGGCAGTAAATTTTCCTGAATACACCAAACATTTTCTCCTCCAGAACAAAACAAACATGACATACAGTTATGAAACACTTTGCAATGAAAACAATGTATCTTTTGATAAGGACTACAACTACAGAATGATTCAGAAATTTCTTCAGGTAACTTACGGACTTATTCAATATATCACTTTAAAGCGAAACACATCAAGTTTAACTTATGTGCCTAATTAAGCCATCTTACAGTACAAAATAAATACTGAAGGAAAACGTGCTCACTGTTTGTTCTAGTTTCACGAACACTCGACTGCTATAGTTTAATGTAATTTTCTTACTCAATATACAGGGTTATTCAAAAAGATGAAACCAATTTAATTATTTGTAATATACGAAATATAAATTGGATATGAACAGTCTATATACCGAAGTAAAGACGAAGATCCAAAGTTTTGTTTACCACAGATAGGGCTGTGATTAAACAGCTGCTAGGATACTCGCATCAATAGACAGCCATTTCGTGTCACTGTCAGTCATGATTAGGATGGCTACTAAACCTCAACCAACTGTATGGCGAATTTTCAGATAACGTTAGCTGTACAACTTGTGCAGACTCTAATTGAGAATGTCAAAGAAAAGCGTATTGAATGTTGTGGTGATACGCTAGAAATGATGGAGGATGGCGCATTTCTACCACACTTAATTTTTAGCGATGAAGTTACGTTCCATCTTAGTGGAAAAGTAAATAGACACAATGCGGAACTGTGTCACTGCTGCAGTGAACTCAGAAACACAAGACATGCTTCTTCGCGTGTGAGACAATTGGCTACCGCTTAGATGTTTGCCGTGCAGTAAAGAGGGAGACACATTGAACAATTATAACCTAAGTTAACAAATTTGAAACTTCCTGTTTTCATAACTATGTATATTGTCCATGTCCAATTTATACTTCATTACACAAATTAATTAAATTGGGTCCATCTTTTTTTAACAATCCTGTATAGTAAGGATTCTCCAAGAAGGCCTACAATTTTGTTTGAACCGGTTGGTCTGACAGGCATGGACAATGAGATATTCAGGTTGCTTTTGAGTTTCTGATTCTGCTGTGGAACTCAAGAGAGTAGCCACTGCATATTGATATAAAATGCCTACATTTGGCATGTATTATAAAAACATTTATACTTGAAGTTGTACAACAAGCATATCATGGTACAAGACATTAATGGCATAGTTGTATTTACATACGGTAACAAATTTCCTTGTACCACATACGAACATCTGCACAACCATTTAAAGGTTCGGGATTTTCTTTATAATCATTTCCCAGGTCATTGGAGTGATCTGACAGGCCACTTCGTTCCCCAAAGTTGATCCATCTTAATTTTTTTTGCAAGGTTTATTTAAGGTTGAATATTTGTTCCTCCTTTACCTGCAAATCACGCTGAACTGAGAACTGAACTGGAGCAGAAATGGAGCCCAAACTACTGGCGGCAGTTTAAAAAATAAAAATGTTATGGGTTGGATGTTAAACATTAGTACATCAAACCAACATAACTCATAAACATTTGATGCGTTTTGCTTAGAAATCAAATTTAATGCTTCTTTAAGTCGTTTGAATAACTTTGTATAGTATAGTTTCTAAAGTTGCAAAGTCATTATTCAAACAATCTTTATACCAAATATAAGTTTTAGTCGTTGCATGAGTATACAAACTTAAGAATTACTAAGAAATGTCTTGTAAAATAGAAATATGCATCTAAAATAACTTACATTTTAAAAGAAACTGACAATTTAGCCACATTAAATTTTCATTGGGTTTTAAAATTTTAAAATACCTCTGGATTTATATTAAAATTTCCCACAATATCATAGGATGTAAAAACCTTTAATCATGAACATAAAATATTTAAAATACCTCATAAATTCAAAACTTCTTTGTTATTGCTTAGAATGTTAAGCTCTATAACTTACAATATCCAATTTCTATGTGTTTACTTTTTAGCCAACTTATTTATTTTAATGTATTGTGACTGTCTTTTATTTTAAGTTTCATATTAGAATATAAAATATTTTATAATCCTATTAATCCAAACTAACTTAAGCAGAAATTGGATGATCTATAGCAAAATTTAGGTTAGACAAAGAATGTAACTTTAAAATTATATTTTAAACTTTTACTTAATTTACCCCCCCCCCCTCCCCGCTTAGTAGCTATACACCTTTGCAGCCAAATTCAAATCTATATATATATATAAGCGAAATACCACTCACTCACTCATCACGATTTCTTAAAAACTACCGAACGGATTGAAATGAAATTTGGTAATGTAGCTTCCTCAAGGGCCGTAGGTACTCACTAAGAAAGGGTTTGAAAAAATTCGAAATTTTAGGGGGGTTTGGGGATCAACGTTATTAAAAAACTATTTCTTCAAAACCACTGAACGGATTGGAATCAAATTTGGTATGTAGCTTCCTCTAGGGCCATAGGTGCTTACTAAGAAAGGGTTTGAACAAATTCAAAATTTTTGTGGGTGTTTGGGGGGATGAAAGTTATTAAATCACGATTTCTTCAAAACTACCGGATTGGAATGAAATTTGGTATGTAGCTTCCTCTAGGGCCATAAGTGTTCAATAAAAAAAGGGTTTTAAAAAATTGGAAATTTTAGCCCGGGGTTTGGGGGGTAAAAATTACTAAATCACGATTTCTCCAAAATTACCGAACAGAATGGAATGAAATTTGGTATGTAGCTTCCTCTAGGGCCATAGGCGCTCGCTAAGAAAGGGTTACAAAAAATTCGAAATTTTAGGGGGGTTTGAAGGGATCAAATTTATTAAATCACGATTTCTTAAAAACTACCGAACGGATTGGAATGAAATTTGGTATGTAGCTTCCTCTAGGGCCATAGGTACTCACTAAGAAAGGGTATAATTTTTTTTTTTTTAATTTTAGGAGGGGTTTGGAGGGATCAAAGTTACTAAAATCATAATTTCAGATCTTTTATTATTATGACAATAGTGCTTTTATTATTTAAGATCTATATATATATATATATATATATATGCCAACACTCACTGACTAAACACTTAAAAAGAATACAATTACGTTAAAAAGACTGAAAATACCAACCACCGTGGGCAACGCCGTACAGGTCAGCTAGTATAGTATAAGGCTGGCAATAAGTATATTTGACATTAAGAGGTAAGGACTGTGATAACTGTGTTAATCTATTGAATGATTTATAACAATCCAAATTGTGACAAGCCTCAACTAGCTCTCTATTGACAGGAATTGAAGAAATGGAACCTTATAGTTTCATTTTGCCTGTCCGTTGTGTTATATATACCACTCCTTCAATATATCATCTTTTGTAAATAAATTTTACTGGGAGGT
>JAGFPH010003165.1:147138-161579 GCA_018207615.1 Philaenus spumarius | reverse complement strand
TAAGAAAAAACTAAATTTTAATTTATCATAGAACCCACTTCAAAAGAATGTATCTGAAACAAATAACATATATATATATATATATATTTCTATGCACGATAGCATTCATGTACAATCATTGCAAACACTACTTTGTCTATGATTTAGAAAATATTATAATACTGAATGATCCAAAAGTTTCAGATTAGTTTCCCATGGTGGTACAAAATTTAAAACTTCTTTGAGGAATAGATATACAAGTTCTCAAAAAGTAAAATATTTATTAATACAGACAAGACAGGATTTTAGACTGATAGTCTCGAGATGAGACTAGTGAGGGTCATTAGAGCTTGGAGCTTCTTCAAAACTTCTGAGGGAACTCGATTTGGAAGATCCAAAAATAATCTATCTGAGTTTCATATAAATGAGTGACATGAGATTTGAAAACTACTTGAATTGACAACTAAAATTATTAAAAGAGCATCCTTTTACCTGGAAACATTTAATGACAGCACATCTGCTTGTGATGCAGTAACAAGAAACTAGCAAAACATCAAAGGTTCACAGAGCGAGTGGTGTGCTGGTACACTAGTGCTAGTCTATCACATAATCTCCTCTTTCCAACTAGTAGATAGTAAAATCAAATAATTCGACCACGCAGCTGAACCGCTGATGTGAGTTGAGCAAATTTCCAAAATTAAGTTTATAGGCCTATGTTTTAGGGTTTCAACCAACAATTTTGGAAATAGGTCTATTCACGACGGTGCTGAATAGCTGCAAAATGGTTCGCACGCCATTCCGCATATTGGGATTATCTTCAATACACAATGCGTTGCGTGCTTCGCACGCCAACCCCATGGTAGAATCCACCACATGGCTTTGAACCGGGTACTTGAACCTATGGTATTTTACGTTTTGATCGATTTTGGGGAAACTAAGCAAGCTCTAAGGTTGTGTAAAAAAACAAAATGTGCAGAATAACATCCTACATTTATATTATTTGTAGGATAAAACTCAAAAACAAATTCATTCTCGTAGGAAAAATCTCAAAAAATAGTTACTTCCGGTCAAAAAACGTGCTTCCGATTGTTGGATTTTTTGGCTAACGAACTGAACTCGTCCGAACGACGTAGACAACCAACATGTGTACCAAATTTGAACCAAATCGGATTTAAAATGCGGCCGCTAGAGTGCGAACACATATATACATATATACACAGGTATATGATTTTTAATGACACCCCAAAACGTGTTCTGGGGACCATGATCGGTGCTCATTTGCTACTCCCGACCTTGGGTCTTACCAGAAGGGCCACTGCAATAGATCATTTTTCCTATGGAATTCGCTAACAAGTCCAAAGTCACTAGCACGCTAATGAATTAGTTTGTTAGTTATAAGTCAAGTAGCACCATTGGAATTTACCGTAACTGTCAATACACATCTCAGGAATCTTTTATTTGCTAATCCAATACGCATGGTCATTCTTGCAAAATGTTTCTTGGTACCAGTACATCAGAATATTTTACAGAACTAATCGGTTTTTGAAGGAGAAATGCATTAGGAAAATAAATGTATAATTGATAACCTGATCAGTTGATCTGTAGAAAAGAGGTTCGACTGTTCCGAGGCAAGTTTTTCACCAGTGCGCCAACACCAGACTACAATCTCGAAACTAGGAATTCCCATGAGACAAACTAAACATTCCATTTCAGCAAAGGACATGGCTAGGTAGGAATGCATTTTTTCTCCATCTGAAAATAGTTGAAAGAAAGAATACATGTTTTGATCCAAAAAAAAATTTCAAACTCACCAAAAATTGTTCTGTTGTTGTTGTTGTTGTGAATAACTGCATTTATTTCTATCTCATAAGACTAGTACATTTTGAGACATTGAGCCATTTCCAGAGTTTTGAAACACCCTACTGTAACGGCTAATTTCATACTTTGAAATAATTAATTAGTAGCCTATCTCTAATTTTTAAGTTAGGTTTTTGTATGTCTTGTTGTTTATTTTCATTCTTTATTATAACTACTGTTATATATGGTAAATTTAATAATTTTATATATTCACCATTTTATCTTTGAGGTTATAATTGACTTCCTTTTTATTTGTTTATTATTATTTTATGCATTAAGTGTCAAAATTTGAGTATAGAGGAAGAAATGGGTTACACATGATACACGCTTTAGATACTAATGGCCTAGTTTACGTACAACCTGATTAGACCTACCTTGTAAAATAGATATGTGCTCATGTGAAGGATATCTTACTAAGAATATCCTCGGACATGGTGACATCTCAGCAAAGGCATACATATAAGCCGACTGATATCCCACAAGGCATTGCACTCCTTCCCCTCGCATAGC
This sequence comes from Philaenus spumarius, assembly GCA_018207615.1. Classification (NCBI taxonomy): domain Eukaryota; kingdom Metazoa; phylum Arthropoda; class Insecta; order Hemiptera; family Aphrophoridae; genus Philaenus; species Philaenus spumarius. Next base: position 159,233 of record JAGFPH010003165.1, on the reverse strand, counting down.
ACTGTTGGCTGTGTAGATGATCTCGGTTTGTTGCGGTATGTTGTACAGTACGATAAAAACACCTTTGGCGAACGCCACCACATCTTTGCCAACAAACGTCATGAAATCCACTCTCCCTAGTTTCAACCACCTGGTAATCATAGTTACTTAAATGAATTGGATTGTAAAATGCTACAAAATCTAAAAAAAGACAAAAAATGTTTACAGCATAGTATGTTGAACATATTTGATATCAATGGCCGTCAATCCCGCGGCGCCAAGTGCCCAGTTGTTCTCCTTCCTCAGTATATCTTCAAGCTTTTTCCTTGCCGAGGAATGTTCTTAAAGAATCTGTGACAGATTTAGGAATGGAATCCGTACAGATGTGCTCCAATGTTTTCTTCATCTGAATATCAAAACAAGCCATATGGAGAATTAGGGGCGCTGACTCCAGGGGTGAACCGGGTGTCAATAAATAATATGGGGGTGTGGAGGAGTCCCCAGAATTATACTGAGAGAAAGGCTAAAAGATGAGGACTGGTAGGGCCTCCTAGCCCATCATAGTTACTGATACAGAAAGACCAAGGCCTACTGACCCTACATAGGCTACGAGGCGTTTTGAATTGCTTCTGAGTAGCATTGATTTACTAATTGGCTATATGTAAGTAGTAACTAGTAAAAATCTATTATTGCATTCAATAACATGTTTTAATATCTTATCCTATCTTAATATTTATCTTAATAAATTGCCATTTGCCAGTCTCGCCTGTGTTTTAAATGCATTTTCAGCTGGCGTGCGAAGCGAGCAGATGGAGGAGCCCTCTAGTTTTAATATATTTTTAGTTACAAAATAAACCGTTTTGGTTGTGAATGAGTACGTGTTTACAGGGGCGGACTGGGTCCTTCATTAGGGCGTAAACCTTGAATAGCCTGAAGGCGCATATCAGAAGGTCTGAGGGTATGGAAAATGCCATACTATACACACGATTTTAAGCTAATCTGAAAGTAAGTTTGTAAATAAAATACAAATTATTTTCTTAGGTTCTTTGTTATTATATTTGTATTGTCCCTTTCATTTATATAAAACATCATGTACTTCCTGTTTACAACCAGCAACAGCTGTACAATGGCGCTGTAAATTTACATAAAATTTTCCATGATATAATTTAACAGATAAAACATGCGTTAACAAAAATAAAAATTCATTATTGACTAAACTGTTTTTGCATTGATTGAGTACAAACTGTAAGCCTAATTGTTTAAAAAGGCTGTTTTATTATTTGGTTCTAACGGCCGACTAAGAAAATAAAATAAACTATCACTTGTGAATTTGTTTTTGATACTTTTTTGTTCTCATTATTTTTTAAAGTTTAACTTGATCAAGATTGCTTTGGTTTAGGCTTAAAACTTTGTCAGATTTTGTAATGAAGAGATGGAAATGAAAGTATGAGATAATTCTGAAAAACAATGTATATCTTACAACAACTAAACTATTTACACAAATAACACAACTAAAATCATGTTACAAAGCTAAATTTCATTAAATAATATTATAAATTACTTTAAAGTCTTTGAGCCGTGAGAAAATAAAATAACTACTAAGTTATGATTTTTCTTCTGATTCAAAGTATATTCAATACACCAAGAGACCCTTCGTTTTCTCGCTTTTTTCACACAGCTTAGCTATCACAACATCATTGTCTAAGAAAGTGATTGTCCTCTCTCTTTCTATTTGGATTAAGATAGAGGCCTCTAAATAAAAATTATAAGAGCCACTAAATTATCTTGTTGCTCGAAGTCTTGATTTTACAAATTTGAGCGTAAAGAATGAGTTCTAACAGTTAACTTGTGTCAAAGGGATGGTCAAAATAAACTTATAGACCAGTTCAGTTCAGGGAATGACACAGAGTACATGTTTTATTGCCTACTCATATATCACATTGAACACACACTTGATACACTGCTTGCATTCTGATGTATTAGAGCAAGTCTTATTTTCCTCTTCATCGGATTCATCATTGCTCGACTCATTATTAGATTTTATACCTGAAAAATTTTCTTCGATTGTAAAGTTTAAATCAGGCAATACTTAAAACAAGTATTAAAGTTCTTTCAGTTTTTATCTGTCTACATTTTGTAACAATGTACAAATTTTGTCCAAGGTCTCAGTCCATTTTTCTTAAATTCAGGAAATCTTCTATGGTCGAATATAGGGCTAAGTATTTTTCATCGGAAAATCTAGAGTTCAATGACACAATACACTTTTATCCTGAATTATTCTTCTTCAGTTGAGTTGACAAAAGCATCTTCATTTGTGTCACAATCACCATATACTCTCTTGGCGGTTTGTATTCTTTTTTTTTTCAATTTTGCCTCAATGCACAATTTGTCTGCATCTAAAGAAGGATCTTCATCTACTTTTTTGTTGATGGAAGCAGTCATGAGAGACACAAATCTGTTAGCAGCCTTCTTGACATCTTCAAATTCAAACTCGTTACGAAGTTTTCCCAAAGATTTTATTCAAATAGAGAAATAGGCACGTTTGAAGATCGTAAACAAGATAAGGCAATTGGACGGCTATACATCGACGAAAGTAAATCTTCAGTAACGTGTGATGAACCGTCAGAAAGCGACACTAGTTGTTCATCAGATGATGACTTTTAAAGTAAGTTACTAATTCGTATTTCTTTTTCTGGGCTTTGAATTATGTTAATTAATTGTTAGAATATATAAATACAGTGTGTTGAAAAAGTCTGGAGCCGGTTTAATATTTCGTATGTGAAGAAAATTTTAAGGTAGGTGTGATTGAAGAACTGTACTCTATGTAAAAATACTATTTTATTAAGATTTCAAAAAAATTATCCGACATTTTGAATATAACTTTGTTTTTTTAAATAGGAAGGTGGTCATGTGATACATCATTTCTATGTAGAATTTCAAGAGCAAACCATCCGTGAAATTTGCACATCCATATCTTTAACCGATTAAAAATGGCGACCAAAATATAACGAAATCATGTTTTCCGATTTTGCCCCATTTTGCTGTACTATTAAAAAAAATACTAATTACTATTATTTTTGGATTTAGAATGAAATAAGCTTTCAAACGATATGCCACACAACGATATTTGGTTGAAACACTCGAAATCAATTTTGAAAAAAATCAAAATGGCTGGTACACAAATATTTTAAATACTCCCAAATATCGTTGTGTGGCATATCGTTTGAAAGCCTATTTAAATTATAAATCCAAAAAGAATAGTAATTACTATTAAAAAGAAATAGTACAGTAAAATGGGTCAAAATCGGAAAACCCGAATTCCTTGTTTTTTTGTCGCATTTTTTAATCGGTTAAAGATATGGATGAGCAAATTTCACCGTTGGTTTTCTCTTGAAATTATACATCGAAATGATGTATCACATGATCACCTACCCATTTAAAAAAACAAAGTTACATTCAAAATAGCGGATAAATTTTTTGAAAGCTTAAATAAAATAGTATTTTTACATATAGGCCTAGTAGGTTCCTCAATCACATCTACCTTAAAATTATCTTTATATACGAAATATTAAACCGGTTCCAGACTTTTTCAACAATCTGTATATACATAGTTCATAATGGAAATATTTGCTTGAAAAATACTGGGATTAGAGACTATAAGTTACAACTTCAGGCTATATTTTTTTTAGGGTGAATTTATTTTTTCGGGCTGTTAATACATTGTTAGGATTCATAAATACGACACATATCTCAATATGTTACGATTTTACTTACGTGCATGTATCCTGTGTAATGAATATCCAAATAAATTGAAGCGTTTTACTTAAATTAAGTTTAAAATAAAAGAGACATAATAATTTGCAGCTCACATTCTTCACACACTTTTAAGTTTTACGTTTTCGTTTCTGTGGTTTACGACACGACAGACGACACCGATACTGTGAAGTTTTTATTCGGGTTCGGCGTAAAATGGCGCGGGAAGCGGCCAGCGTGTTTAAGTCGCTCAGACCACAGAGTGCTACTCGGTAGTCGGTAGTAGGTAAACTTGAAGAGCTGCTTTGCTATCGCTTGTTGACAATGTCAACTACAGATCTCACACTAAAAATGTGTCTCGGCTCATTCTTTGAATTTTGAAGAATACTTTTGGACGAGAGTGCAAAGAAGGCGCATCGGCCCGTTGGCCGGTGGGCCGGCGGGCCAGTCCGCCCCTGCGTGTTTATCTGTATATAATATAAAATAAGAAGTCCTGACCGACAGACTGATTCAAATCAATGTACAGCCCAAACCATGATAGCTAGAAATGTAAAATTTTGAGGGTACCTTTATACCAGCATGTAGATGTGCACTAAGTAAGGATTTTGAGATTAAGGGTTGAAAATGGTCAAAATAAAAAGGTTTCCTCCCAGCCCTATAACAGCTAAAACAGCTGATTTGAATCAAAAGCTTAGCAACATAATGCTAGGTGTGGTTTATACCTACTGAATCAACACAAGTTTGTTGAATGCATTTATATTAATTACCATAGTAACCAACTTATCAAATTTAGAATAAGTTAATTACTAGCTGACAAGTGTGAATATTTCGAAAGTTAGGAGTACTTACCTGATTTGTTACGTTGATTTAGTTCAGTTAATTACGTCTTATTTATTTAACTTAGCCTACATTGGTTTATAAATACAAGTTTATAACACTTGCATATGGAATGTAAACAATGAATTATCAAACTAACAGGTGTCATGCTAGTTAAACAGATTGTAAATAGATGGAACCTTTCAAAATGAACCATATGAAGTATAATAGAAAAGTTTTTTTAAACATTTCTGTAACGAAAACATGAATTTTAAGCTGTTTGTCTATTTTTTGTCAATAGCGGGGAACATAACCTTTAAAATTATGCTTGAACAATTAATTTTGATAAAGAATTAAGGGACATATCTCTTAGCGACAAAAAACACATTTGAGAAATAATATATAAGGATTAATGTTTCACAACAAACAGCTTTTTTAGTTTACGTTATCAAAATAAAAACAAACACGAAGGGCAATAAATTAAAAAAGCTTACTGTGTAGTAGGCTATTATAATTATTCAAACATCAGTTGTTACATATATTATAAATAAAACAGCTGGTTTGGATCAAAACCATAACACAATTTTAGGTTAGGCCTATACTGAACCAAAATACGTTACCGGTAATCATTACATTTTTTGTTAATTTTATACCACAGCAACTAACTTGGAAAATTTAGAATCAGGTACATAATTATTTTTCACAACCAACAGTTTTTTAGGTTAGGTAGGCTAATAGCAAACACAAATCAACGAAAAAGGCTTAGGCATTTATTCAAACACCTAATAATATTAAAATTATACTAACTTTATTCATTACTAGGTCTATATGACCAGTTTGAAATGCCGTACTGCTTTACAGTATCACATTTCATAACTTGAAAATTGTCTCTCTTCTATATACAAATAAAATATCTCTGTCCTAATCAATCCTCACTCCCGAGAAAATTTCACGCATGCACAGTAGTGCCGAATTTTTGCTATGATATTTACTGTGCATGCGTCAGGGTCTTGTTACCGGTACCTCCACCACCAAGTGCCTCTGTCCTAATCTTTCGCATTTTCAGTGAAAATATCAGAGGTTATAAAAATCTGTTTGCATTTGTTTCGCTGCGAGTGTAGATGGGGAGGGAACGTGGAAACAGCGAGTCGCCGTTGGGGGTGGTGAAAGAGAAGTGAGAAAAGGGCGAAGACCTATAGTTTAACATTATAAATTAAATTTAACCATCCACTAGGGGCTCTGCCCCTGGACGCTTCGCGTCCCAACCCCGCCTCGGCCTTCGGCCTCAGATGGCTGCTTCGCTTCGCTCGCAGTTGGAAAATTCGCTAAAGAATCTCGTTAATCTTTGGCTCGTTTGTACATCGGTTTGTAAAATTATGAAACCAGGCTTAAATATATTTACAGTAATTACAAGATTAATTATAACCTCAAATACATGCTTTAGAAACGTGAGTGGCTTTCATTACGGTTTTAGTCCTAGTTCTACTATCTTCTTTGAAACCAGGGCTAAATATACAGTAGTAAAAATTATTGCAGGATTAACATAACCTCAATACTATGTTTCAGAAATAAGCCATGCCTATATTACAAAATTGACTGTTAGAATTTATGCATCTTTGCCAAGTTTACTTTTTTTTTACAAAATAAATTGTTAAATCAGGCCAATTTATTCTAATCCTAACGTGCTAGAACAGTATAAATTAGTTTGTTTTTTAAATCAGGCCCAATTTATTCTAATCCTAACGCGCTAAAACAGTATAAATTAGTTTGTTTTTTAACAGTAATTAAAAACTATCCAATGAACAGCTGATTTTGGATAGTAGGCTACTCCACGGTATATAGAGTTCTATATACCGTGGGCTACTCAATCTCATGGCTTGTTTATAAACAGCTGGTTTGATTGTTTTATTTACTATTTCGTTGTTATTTTGTAACTAACATGGCAACCCATAAGACCCCATGTTAAAATTTTGCAACTTTTAAATTAGATTTTCTTTAAAAAAATTGCGTTTTTACACGAAATACAACTATATGGGTGAACTTAAAAATCAAAACTGCACCTAAATACAAAATTCTTTGAATTCGTTAGAGCCGTTTTCGAGATCCGTGACAGATACAAAGATATTAAGATACAAAGATAGATACAAGAATTGATCATTTAAAGTAATATACATAATAATTTTTTAGGCTACCTATGAAGGCATCATACTTTGTTTTACAAATTTGATTTCGAGAACAACAATTTTATCAAATAGGCCTATTGAGGTGTTTAATTTTAGCAATTATTCATCTGTATAAAACGTTAGACGCTCACTTATAATTATGTTTCCAAAAAAACAAAAAAAAAACAACGGGATCAAAAAAGGGGTTATTAAGACTTAAGGTCATGCAAAACTAACATAATAATAGGCTAAGGTTTTTCAAAATAAAAATAACTAAAACTGAACTTTTTATAAAATTAAAATTCGGTAGTTTATTTTTTTTAAACTACGTAGGCTATAATAATATATGCATTTTCTAGTAACCGTAAAATTATTTTAAAAGGACAATTTAAAGTAATAACAAAGATTGATCAAGCCAATATTCGCCTACTCGTTTCTGGCGAGCATTGTCATACTACCTTATTTTTTAGAGGACGTGAAATTTTAAGGTTAGTTCTTCTATTGTAATTAGTTACTTACGCAGTTCTTGTTTGTAACCCTTGTGTTACCGATACTTCTTCTGTAGGTTCTTCGTCCATTGTTTTAATTTAAGAAAAACAAGTAATCCGTGACTTATTAATACACAGTGTTTCAATTAAATCGTACGTGTGCAATATTACTTCTGTCAAAAGAAGAAACTTTGTTGACAAGGTTGCCATGGTAACATACTCCATAGTAAACACTGAATGAAGAGCGGACTCTCTTTATAACTTTATAAATTTGTATTCAGTATATGTTGGCAATCATTTTAAAATCGAACGTACATGTCTAATTTCTACTAAGAATTATACATCAAATATTTTAATACAATATAATGTACCAAAAATAACAAGAAATGTATATATATTTCTGCTTTCATTGTTGGACAGTAACCAGTAACCAATTTTACAATTTTGTACAATCACCTGATCACCACATTAAATATTAATTTATCCATCTATATTATTATGACAGAGTTATAAACTTCATTTTTTTATAAAAAGAGAATAACAAATCGTAAATTCACGAATTTCAAACTTGTTTAGCCTTAATCTACTAAAATCTCACAGGCGATTTTTATATACACTACCATAGCAACCAATAGCATACAATAACATCTGATAGTTTCAAAGGTTATCTAATAGCTGCAATCTATCTATCAACTCCTATAAAAGCGAGAGTAGATTCGTACTTAACATATAATAGTAAACTCTCGTGAAAATTCACAGGCGGATTAATTAGATACACATCAGAAATACATCATTCACAAAATTAACACACTTTATCTAGGCCTACCTAACTATGCTGACAGGAATTTTTGACTTGGTAAATGTGTACAATTATAAGGATTATAAAACTGTATGAATATGTTATTATATATTTAAAGAAAGATAAAAATATTATCTTTTAATTGATTTTTATTTCATATTGATAGATCAAGTGATTTAGAAGTTATTAATATTACAAGACTTGTATTTATTAATACTAAACTTGTAGTGTTTTAATAAATACTTGTAGTGCGTTGAAGGGCGACTGAGGGCTGTTGTTTATCCCTGTATCTCCTTTATCTTGTATTCTCATGGCTGTGTCGTAACAACGAATTTTAATTTATCGTACTAAGCTGTATCGTATAAAATGCTGTCTGTGTTTTAATGTTAAACTGCATCTCTTGAGCGAACATTCTGATGAAGGGACATAAGTTCTGAAACGCGTAAATAAGAAAATAACAAATAAGTTACAGAAGGAGTAGTATCAAATATCAATGAATACTTAAAGTATTCATTGGTAGTATATTAAAACGTATGTAATTAATTGTGGGCTTAGATAATTATACTAGAAAATTAGTTTACAATTTAAAAAAATGAAATGGTTGTAATTACGAATTATCGAAATATTTGTTGTTAAATTTTAAATTATTTATTAAAACTATTTTTTTCATATTGTTTCAGTTATGGACAGTACGCTAGATTTTCTTTCTTTAATAGTGTCAAGCATAACTTTTTTGCAAGTAGTATGCATTTAAAATGTTGTTTAATAATTTACCCAGTGAACAGTAGTTTATGCTACCATTGATGACAAGATTTTCTAAATGCTAAGTCCAATGATTTTTGTCGTAAGTGTTTTTGTTTTTCATCGATCCAAACGGGAAGCTGAACTTTCAGCAGAAAAGCGAAAAATCAAAAACTATTAGCTGTCTTCACGCTGGTGGGTTGCAATCAATTTTTGGCGCAATCCCTCTTCATTCCCCAATTCAACCAAGGCCGTAGCCAGGAAAACTTTCCGGGGGGGGGGGGGGGGGTCAGGTCAGGAATTTGAATTTAAACCTTTTTAACACCTTCACTGCTAAGGACGCACATGTGAGCTTGACACTGATCACGTGAGAAGCGGCCGACGCACAGTGCATTGCACGCCAACCCCCGTATTGTTAGTGTTTTCAATACACAATGCACCGCGTGTTTCGCACGCCAACCCCCGTATTGGGAGTACTTTCAATACACAATGTATTGCGTGTTTTATTAGAGTAAAGTATTTTTGTTGAACCTTCATAGTTTTCTAATAGATAAGATCAAGCTTACAAGAGAGAAAGGCTGTAACCTGTAACCCTACTGCATCCATGTGTAGGCCTATTGTACGTTGTAGTTTAATCAAGTAAATCTATGTATCAGTCTGCATGCAAAGCACAATGATGTAAAATATGTTGCTGGATCCTCTGTTGTGTTGTCTATTTTATAATTTAATTTGCACTTTTTAAACCTAGTATTAATTTTTACTATTAAATTTCTGGATTTCGGGGGGAAGGTGGGAAACGTGAAATACCATAGAAGTACCTGGTTCAAAGCCATGTGGTGGATTTTACCGTGGGGAAGCACGCAATGCTTTGTGCTTTGAAGATACTCCCAATATGCGAAATGGCGTGCAAAGCAAGCAATGCATTGTGTATTGAAGATACTCCCAATATGCGGAATGGCGTGCGAAGCATTTTGCAGCTATTCAGCACCGTCGTGAATAGACCTATTTCCCAAACTGTTAGTTGAAACCCTAAAACATAGGCCTGTAAGCTACGGCCATAAGCTGGCTACGGCCTTGATTCAAACTACATGTTTTAGCCCTTTTATACCGTCCATTTTGGAAAAACTTCATCGTATTCCATACTTTCAACTGGAAGGAATTTAATTAATTTCTTTTTACCTACTCAACTTTTTTCAAAACCATTTTCTCGTGACATTATCTTCCTGGACACTTTCACTTTGTGATTTTTGTGCAAATGTAGTCTGATCGAAAGTCGGATGGACGCGGATGCTCGGAGCAAAATAGTATAGTCACGATTATCATAAGCGATAATTATTGAGCAATCATCGTAGATCGATAGTCGTGATAATCGTACCATTTCGCATGTTTATTTTTACATACCCGGTAATGCTTCGCTAATGCTTGATTTAATTTTAAGAGTAGTTATTCCATTTCATCTCTTTGACTTAAGTAATTGAATTGCAAATGTTTTTTTTTTATATATACTGTATCAATTAAGAGTAGTATTAAATAATTCTACCACGCAGCTAAACCGCTGACGTGAATTGAGCAAATTTCCAAAATTAAGCTTACAGGCCTATGTTTTAGGGTTTCAACCAACAGTTTGGGAAATAGGCCTATTCACGACGGTGCTGAATAGCTGCAAAATGCTTCGCACGCCATTCCGCATATTGGGAGTATCTTCAATACACAATGCATTGCTTGCTTTGCACGCCATTTCGCATATTGGGAGTATCTTAAAGCACAAAGCATTGCGTGCTTCCCCACGGTAAAATCCACCACATGGCTTTGAACCAGGTACTTAATTCTATGGTATTTCACGTTTTGATCGATTTTGGGCAAACCAAGCGAGCTATAAGGTCGAGTCAAAAAACTAATCGTGCAGAATAACATCCTACATTTATATTTGTAGAAAAAACTCTAAAAAAAAACATTCTCGTAGAAAAAATTTCAAAAAATAGTTACTTCCGGTGAAAAAACGTACTTCCGGTTGTTGGATTTTTTGACTAACGAACTCGTCCGAGCGACTTAGACAACCAACATGTCTACCAAATTTGGACCAAATTGGACTTAAAATGCGGCCACTATAGCCCGTCTCAACTTAAGTTGAGGCAAGGAGGGTGGGTAATTAGGGTCGGTCTCAATCGTCATAAAACTGACCCTTATTAATGCTGCCTGAGTGAACCTGTAGGACACTCTAGTATAAAATTGCAATTCAGTATGTCTTAAGTCAAAATGAAAAAACGATATCATATTTCGTTTCATGATATTTTCCAGATAATTTTGATACCAAATTTGATTACATTTGGCCAACTTTGAGCTGTACTAGCATTATAAACTTTCTTAGTTGAATCAACATTACTAATACGGTTTACAACAATAAAGCCACACAAATGTACTAGAGAAGTTCATATTTAAAAATGTAATAAATAATAATTATTTGACAAAAAATTCGATACTGTATCGTTATTTATCATAATACAAACAATTGTGTGTTTGTAACATGCTAATCGGCCGACTTAAAGTGTTGTAACTGTTTTTTTTCAATACAACTGAGTAAAAAAGTTTACTATTTCTTACTAATATCATACCTTTATGAAAACAATAAAACAGTTTTTGAAAATTTATTTAGCAATCAACATCCGCATATGACAGTACTTCAAAATGAAACCAAATTTTAAAATTTATTCCACGAATTATCAGAAACAATTACTTATTTTGTAGCATTGCTCTTATGGGAATCAGATTCAATATGTCGGACAGGGAAGTCGGCCGATTAACATGGTTCAAAAGACACAATTGTTTGTATTATGGTAAATAACGATAGAGTATCGAGTTTTTTTTGCTCAAATAATGATTATTTATTACATACTAGGGGAGACCAATGGGTGCTCCGCATGCCAACCCCCAATGGAACCTTCTACAAACATATGTTATGTTTTATATATAATAAAGGTGTAGGATTAATAATAACCACAAAACTAAGATGGTAAATAATGATAAATATTCAAATCAAATTATTTCTTATATTTGATAACAGCAGTTATAATAATTGTTAAAAGAACCAGCTAGGCTCAGGTCTACACTTTAAAAACCTAACCTAAAAGCTAGAAATACAAAAATAATTGCTTCAAATTTTGAAATCAGCTGTTAATTGGAGCAAAAAGCTAAATATTATCTGTTTTTTTATTCAATTAGTTGCTATGGTAATAAATGTAAATACAGGTGTTGGTTTATTATTCTAGGCCTAGCCTAAGAATTTTCCCGAATAAATTTACAAATATTGAAATAAAAAAAGGTTTTTATCGAAATGAATTATAGCCTATGTTACTCAGT
>JAGFPH010003165.1:112403-123374 GCA_018207615.1 Philaenus spumarius | reverse complement strand
AGTTTTGCAATAAGGTTTTAGATGTCAAAAGTTCTTATCCTTAATGGCGTGAGCTAATCTCAAAGGTCGGGTTTTCCCCATAAGATTAACATGGAAAATATTTAAAAACCATTTCTATACAAAACAGCTGTTTATAATAAGAAACAAACTAATCCAGCTGATTTCGTGGATGTAAATAACGATGATTACAGTATTCAGAAGGTTATAAAAACATTTTAATACAAAACAGCTGTTTATAATAAGAAACTAACTAATACAGCTGCTTTGTGGAAGTAAATATTGATTTTTATAAGGGAGGAAATGAATTATTTATTCAAATTATAAAATTTACGAACTAATTTGTTTTGAACATTTAACATTATTTACATCTTAGTTTTGAGGTTATTATTAATCCTACACTTTTATTATAAATAAAACATAACATATGTTTTTAGAAGGTCGCACCGGGGGTTGGCGTGCGGAGCACGCAGGGGTCTCCCCTAGTTAAAAGATAAAATTTGTATGTATCTTTAAAAAATTATATAATAACGTACATAAAATTTAACAAATAGGCCTACAGTTTTATAATCCTTATAATTGTACACATTTACCGAGTTAAAAATCCCCGACAGCGTAGTTAGGTAGACCTAGATAAACTCTATTGTTTTAAATAGTATTTTTTAAATGATGTACTCCTACTCTGCCCTGCTAAGCCAGAAAGCAGTAACTGCAAAATATGAAAATGGTGGAAATCGAGAATCTTAAGTTTTTGTTCGTTTATTTTGTATGAGATAAATCTGTTATAATTTTTTTATATATAACTTACTAATCCAGGTAATTAGATTATAAATCTGCATTTATTTTACCTAGTTTACACATATTTTGTATTTTTATTTTCAGTTACTGCTTTTATTACCTATCTTTACCAAGCCAAAAAGCAGTAACTGCTCTGTTACGTCTTTTTGCCTTAGTAAAAAGCATGAAATAGGTACGATATTAAAGCAAAATGCTGTAACTACTGTTTTAATAGGACAAAATTGGATAGAATCAGGGTTGCTAGATAATAATCAAGGATCATTTTTATTTAAACAATTAATTAGGGTCTACCCCTAGATTAAACCACGGTTTAAAAATATTTAAGCTAAAAAGTATTACAGTTAAAAACTACCTCTTATTAGGTTCTTTTAGTAAGGACCTTCTGCAAATCCTTAAAATATTGCCTAATACAAAGTAGACCTACTATATAAAACTAAGTATAAATGACACTTAAGCTTGTACATCTTGGTTAATCCACTTCAGTTGTCAAATCTGGCTTTTCACTGACTGCAATATTTTTCCAAAATGAGTGCCTATTTCTGGCGTCAAAGGCAGAAGTTTGTTGATCATTTCAGTTATTTTTTACTTGTTTACACCTCTTAATGAGGTTCTTGTGGGAGGTTTGGGAAATTTATTTTTCTTCACAAATGAAGACTTAAAAAACTCAGTTTTGTGGATTTGTCCGATTCGAAGGATGTTTTATATTCCATGGTCAGAAATCCTCTTTTAGAAGTTACCTGAACCATATCACTCAAGTAAGGTTTGGTGTGGTGTTACTTATAATGTATGTAGAACTGAAATCAAAGGGATTGAAAAAATCAGAAGGATTTTAAGTTGTGAAACTATTACTTTACAAGAGTTTGCGTTTTGCACAGAATCAACAAAGTCATAAAAGTCAAAAACCTTTTGTTTATCTTTAAGTTGTTTAGAAACTTGGTGGTGGAAACTATCAGCTGACATAAATGTATGTCCTGCTTCCAAGTACTTAAGTTCAATTGCATCAGCTTTGATCTCTTACGAGTTCATTAGCCATACAAAGTAGGAAAATAATGCCCAATTCTTGTTTTGTCCTGCACAATTATTGTCCATCCATAGAACAATTGTCTTTGCATCTCTATTCAAAGTAAAACATTTGTGAATGACACTAGTAATGTCTTCTTTTTTCCTACACGAACATCCTTCATGCCACATTCATGCTATTGGCTTTAGGTGTTTGTTGTTTGTGCCCAGAGGAAAAATGACTCATTGAAGACTACAAGTTGCTTGGTAAATATTACTTGCTTAAACTGTTCTATCATGGGTAACATAAGTACCATTTGTAAGTCAATGGAATATACTATGGTCGTTCCATTTATCATATTACACTTTCCGCTTTGTCTATTTTATCTGTATAACTTTGGTATGAAGTGCGGGCATCTGTATATTTCTTCTTATGTTTCAGCCAAAGTTGGCAATTATCGCATGAAGGATCTGGTTCTTTCCAGTGGTCATAATTGTGGAGTTTTGTGGGTTCCACATTTCTCACATTATTCGTGCACTAATTTCGTAAACGATATATTAATTTATGATGCTGTTGTGGGGTTTTCAGGTGATCGTTTCTCATTATTACACTTATTGGGTACACTTAAATGTTGTAAATAAGCAGGACGTGAAAATCTGTGTTTACATTTAAGGCAACTGAAGACCATTTTAAGTAAATCTCATTGATGGCATATAACGGAACGAACCAAATCTTTTAAAACACTCTCTTCAACATCAAAACAAAGAGAAATGTAAAAGTAACAGGTTTCCACATCAAAACAAATGAGCTGGTAATGAAGAAGAACAATGTTTATCAACATTGAATAGTAAATAATTGGTTCCTTTTATTTAAAATACTATATGTTTTAACAATAAACAAAATCTACTCTCACTCTCTTTTATTTAACTAAGCTCGATATTAACACAAAGTGCAGTAAGTACGAATCTTGAGTAAAATTACTAAGTCAAAAAGCAGTAACTGACATGTTCATAGACAGAAAGCAGTAACTACAGTGTAGATACTGCTTTCTTGCTTAGTGCACGTTAGTTGCTGCCTTTTGCCTATGTAATTGATGAATATTGGTGTAGATACTGCAACATGATACCTCTGTATCTCCTAAACGGTTAAAGATACGACTTTTTGGGTTGGTTTTTTGAATTTCTCAGGGTCAAAAACATAGGAATACATGTATAACTCAAAATGTGAAAATTTGTCAGTTACTGCCTTCTGGCTTACCAGGGCAGTACTGTGTATCTAATTAATCTGCCTGCGATTTTTCACGGGGCTTACTAGTTTGATATTATTTTCCAGTTTTTATCTCCATTGTGTTTTAGATTTTTATCTAATGAATTTAACTTGTTCAAAGCATATCTATAAGAGATTGGAGTGGCTGTGGAGTCGAAATTAAAGGTCGTCGTAATCTTATCTATCAAGCTCAATTCAGTTTAGTGGTCCATAAAATTGTATCAATTTTAATTATATACGTCTGACCAATTAATATGATTGGAGCTGAACAGGACGGTTTTAGTTGAAAGGTCGAATTATAATTATTTTTTTAAAGTAGCATATTTTTGACTCATGAATCCAAATAATCCAGTAGAAATAGATATTTGGATTCTCAACTCAATGCAGGTCAACCGAATTTGACGTTCTTTATTAAACATTTTACTGCCTACACGAGTAAATCAAAGTTTATAAAATGTACTACCCCCCCCCCCCCCACATGTTTTAACCAATAGGAACCGACTTTTCAATAAAAGGCTCTTGGAAATACACTTTTCTTTAAATTATATACGAAATACTTTACTAACAAAGTTTGGAAATAATACTTCTTGTTTTTACATATTGCAGTTCAAAAATATTGTTTAAAAGAAGATTAGATACGTCAGGGGTAAACCGTTCGTTTATACAGAGTGTCTCAAAAGTCTGTGAACGGCGATGTTTGTACTTGCGGCCTCGGGTTATGTGGACTGCTTCGCTTCGCTCGTAGCGTACAAACTTGGCCGTCGGCCTCGGATCAGAAGATTTATACCGTCGGCCATGTTGATTTAAACCGGGTACTTATACGGTATTTTAAGTTGTGATCGATTTTGGGGGAACCAACTGAGCTATAAGATCGTGTAAAAACAAATCGCACGCCATTCCGCATATTGGGAGTATTTTCAACACACAAAGCTTGCGTGCTTCGCACGCCATTCCACATATTGGGAGTATTTTTAATACACAAAGCATTGCGAGCATCGCACGAAATTCCGCATATTGGGAGTATTTACAATAACGAAGCTATAAGTATTGGGTATTTACATATTAAGTATTTATTGTATATATATATATGTATACTAGTGGACCCGGCAATGCTTCGCTATTGCTTAATTTGAAACTTTGAAAGCCTGTAATTCGTATCCCGTGTAATTCAACATCCTGTAATTCGTATCCCGTGTAATTCAACATAGGCCTAATGATTGTTACACATAATTAATAAAACAACTGATTTGAATTAAAAGTTTAATACGATTTTAGGTTAGGCCTTTAAAACCTATGAAATATAATAATTCAAACATATAATATTACAATTTAACATTATATTATTGTTACGCATTATAAATAAAACAGCTTATTTGGACCAAAGGTTTAACACAATTTTAGGTTAGGCCTATTATTATAAAATCAACACACTTTTTTTTGAAAGAGTTTGGAATTATCACCATAGTAACCAGAATAACACATTAATAAATACGAATCAGCTGTTTCATCTTTTATATGGCTGCTTATGGGAGGGATGAATTTTCGCATTTTCTACCCTTTAAATTAAAAATTTTGCAAAATCCTTTCTTAGTACGCCTCTACATTATTGGACGGATGTACCTTCCAAATTTCAAGTCTCTAGCTTTAATAGAATCGGCTCTGCGTTGATCATCAGTCAGGACATTGCATTTTATATAAGAGATTGTATATTTATTGTATAGTATGTAAATATTGGTATTTACATACTGAGTATTTACATATTGGGAACCAACTGAGCTATAAGGTCGTGTAAAAACAAATCGCACGCCATTCCGCATATTTTCAGTATCTTCAATACACAAAGCATTGCGTGCTTCGCACGCCATTCCGAATATTGGGAGTATCTTCAATAAATAAAGCATTGCGTATTTCGCACGCCATTCCACATATTGGGAGTATTTTCAATAAACAAAGCATTGCGTGCTTCGCACGCCAACTCCGCGGTAAAATCCACCAAATGGTTTTGAACCGGGAACTTCTATGGTATTTTACGTTTTGATCGATTTTGGGGGAACCAAGCGAGCTATAAGGTCGTGTCAAAAACAAAACGTCCAGAATAATATGCTACATTTATTTTTTAGAGAAAACCCAAAAATTTTCAATCAAGTACGAAAAATCTAAACAAATAGTTATTTCCGGTCAAAAAGTCCTTCCGGTTGATGAATTTTTTTAGCTAACGAACTCGTCCGAGCGACAACCGACGTGTACACCAAATCTGGACTATGCACCGTTTTTGGGGTGTCATTAAAAATCGTATTTATGTGTTCGTATTCCAACGGCCTCATTTTACGTCACATTTGGTACAGACGTTGGTTTTTCTAAGTAGCTCGAACGAGTTCGTTGGCAAAAAAATCCAACTACCGAAAGCACATTTTAACCGGAAGTAACCATGTTTTGATATTACTCGTACTGGAATGATCCAATACGCGGAATGGCATGCGAAGCGCGCAATGCTTTCTGTATTGAAGATACTCCCAACATGCGGAATGGAGTGCGAAGTACGCAATGCACTGTGTAGGCCTATTGAAAATACTCCCAATATGCGGAATGGCGTGCGAAGCACGCAATGCACTGTGTATTGAAAATACTCCCAATACGGTGGTTGGCGTGCGAAGCACGCAATGCTTTGTGTATTGAAGATACTCCCAATACGCGGAATGATGTGCGAAGCATTTTATTTTGCAGCTATTCAGCACCGTCGTGAATAGACCTGTTTCCCAAATTGTTGGTTGAAACCCTAAAACATAGGCCTATAAACGTAATTTTGGAAATTTGCTCAACTCACGTCAGCGGTTTAGCTGCGTGGTCGATTTATTTCAACTTTGATTTACTCGTGTAGGCAGTAAAATGTTGAATAAAGAGCGTCAAAATCGGTTGACCTGCATTGGGTTGAGAATCCAAATATCTATTTCTACTGGATTATCTGGATGCACGAGTCAAACATATATGCTACTGTACTTTAAAAAATAATTATAATTCGACCTTTCAACAAAAACCGTCCAGTTCAGCTCCAATCATATTAGTTTTTTAGACGTATATAATTAAAATTGATACAATTTTATAAGGACCACTAAACTGAATAGAGCTTGATAGCTAAGATTACGTCGACCTTTAATTCTGACTCCACGGCCACTCCAATCTCTTATAGATACGCTTTAAACAAGTTAAATTCATTAGATAAAAATCTAAAACACAATGCAGATAAAAACTGGAAGTATTTTGTCCGAGATGAGGTTATTAACTACACTTCTATTTATAAACTTAATAATGGATTTTTCGTGTTATTAGTAGTCTATTGTTTGTTTGGACTTTAACACTCATTTGTTAAGCGAGTTGCTGAGTTGCACAAAAGATAAGATGGTTGCGATCTGCGACAGATGTTTAAACGATTATGCAAGATATTGCATTGTTTCGCAGCTAAAGAAAGAATACAGTATCTTGAATCCCTGAAAGTAACAAGTGTTTGAGGGTATCATTTGGTCGCTTTTCTCGCCGCACGGAACTTAAACCTGCACGTATTAAGGTGAGTTCACCTCCCTCCCCTTGTTGGCTAGAGTTAACTATAGGCCGGCACTTAAACAAAGTGTTGCAAAGTATATAGAAGAAGTCCTGATTGACTGATGTAGAATCAACTTGGAGCAAAAACTATTATAGCTAGAAACTTAACATTTTCGGGATACCTTACTAGTGGAAACCACTGCGTGTTCCGCACACGCCAACCCTGTTGGAACCTTCCATACACATAATCGTGTTACCTTTTCTTTATAATAAAGATGTAGGATTAATAATAACCCCAAATCTAAGATGGTAAATAATGTTAAATGTTCAAATCAAAGTATTTTGTACATTTTATAACAGCAGTTATAATAAAGGTTAAAAGAACCAGCAAGGCTCAAGTCTAAATTTGAATAAAAACCTAACCTAAAAGTTAGCAATACAAATAATTGTCTCAAAGTTTGAAATCAGCCGTTAATGGATATATTGGAGCAAACAGCTGTTTTATCTGTTATTTTTATTCAATGGGTATGATAATAAATGTAAATAAATGTGTTGGTTCATCAGTCTAGGCCTAACCTAAGATTTTTTTCGACTAAATTTACAAATATTGAAATAAAAAATGTTTTTATCAAAATGAATTCTAGCCTATGTTACTCAGGGATAGTGTAGCTTTTTATTAGAAAACTATTTCTTCAATCGGTTCAGTAGTTCCAGAGATTCCCCCTACATACAAACAAATTTTACCTCTTTATAATATTAGTAATGGATGTAGAAGTGCAATAACAACGGATTTTGCAAAATGTTGAAGGGTTCAAAATGGTCAAAATAAAGAGGTTCACTAACAGGCCTATGACCTATGACAGATAAACAACTTGTTTTGAATCAAAAGCATATAGCAACACAATTTTCTCTGTAGAAAAATTCTGAGCCAACACAAGTTTGTTGAACGCATCTACTGTACATTCGTTACCAGAGCAACCAACTTGACAAATTTAGAATCAGTTAATTGTTTTTAAACCAACAAGTTTTTTAGGTTAGGTTAACAAAATAAAAAGAGACACAAACAAAAAATCAACGAAAACATTGTACTGTATTTTATAATTCGAACATCTTTTGTTAGATATTACAAATATTCAGCTGATTTGAACCTTATTCTTAACACAGTTTTAGGTTAGGCCTATACTAAACGAAAACACGTTTCTTGAAAACATTTAGATTTATTACCATAGCAACCAATCTGGCAAATTTAGAAACAGATAACCATTCTTCTCAATAACAAACACGAATAATGAAAAAGGCTTACTATATCATAGTTCAAACATTGATCACTAATCAATTTATACGAACTTTATTCTTTACTAGGTCTACTTGACCATTTTTAAATACTGCTTTACCAATAACATTTTGGTCATACTTTATAACTTAAAAATTGCCTCTCTTCCATATAAAAATAAAAAATCTTTCTAATAATAAATCGTCATTCCCGTGAAAATATCATAGTATACAATAAACTGTTTTCGTTTGCCATGCCACGGAAATTGGCGAGCGAAGCGTGCAGAGGGCGGAGCCCTCTAGTAATATACACGAGGCTTTGTCCTGACTGAATGATTGAGTGACTGACTCACATAGAATCAACGTGCACCATACACAGATGGAAATATGAAAATTTGAAGGTAACTCTATGTTATACTGCTATCAAGTGACGCAACTAAAAATCGTATTTTTAGTTTTGTTTATAAGCAAATATATTTAATAACAATGAAAATTTACAATTTCTGTCACCTACGAACTATAATTTAGATCTTCATGAACGATTTCCTGCCAATTACAAAAAATCATCTTCAAAATTAGATGAAATATAAGTTATATTCAAGAGGACTGCATGTGACGGTTTCGACCTGGTATTGCGCACTCCTAAATTACAATTTTGAAGTGTGCTGAGCTAGGGGTAGTAATTTACCAGAATTACAAAATTGATGCGAGTATTTAAACAAACCATTAAACCGTGCACAATTTCTGCCGCAAGGCAGAGTTGAAACGATGACGCACGAGAGAGGGCGTTAATTCCACAGAATATAATTGAATAGAATAGAAGCGGCATAGGGTAAGAGGATGCGAGTCGACTCCCGCTCTTTAACCCCCACTCCTTTGCCCTCAATAACACATTCTTCCGCAGTTTAACACACTCAACCTACACCTTCCACGTTACATCAGAACTCTCCACGTGTGTTTATGCTACTCCTTGTTTAGTCTTTGTTACTGAAGTTTCTTTGTTTGTGTTTTGTTATTTTTTATGTTATAATGCCTTGTTGTGTGGCCTTTGGTTGCAGCGTGAGAGAAGCGGATAAAACAGTTAGCCCTCCGATAACTTTTCATCAGTAAGTATCTATACTAACGAGCGACCCGCTTACCCGTGTTATCACGGGTAAAAAATTTGAAAAAAGTTAATTAATCTGAAGGCGTTAATTTCCAACAGCTGATACATTTGTTTTTATTTCCAACAGCTGACAAATATGTTTTTTATTTACAATTAATTGTTAACTTTTTATACATATTGAGATAGTTTTAATATGGAAATTTCTGAAACTTCAGGAACCTATATCTCAGGAACCACTTGACTTATATACTTGAAACTTCGGTTTTAGCAGTTGCTCACTAAGGTCTTTGATTGTGTAAATTTTCAAGAACCTAGCCTATACAGTTTTTGAGTTCAAAAATCAAACAGATAGAGTTAGCGATTTAGTAATATGATATTATAAAGAGGTAAAATTTGTTTGTTTGTTTGTATGTATGTAAGGGGTAATCTCTGGAACTACTGAACCGATTGAAAAAATAGTTTTACTAATAAAAAGCTACACTATCCCTGAGTAACATAGGCTAGAATTCATTTTGATAAAAGCTTTTTTTATTTCAACATTTGTAAATTTAGCCGAAAAAATCTTAGGTTAGGCCTAAACTGATAAATTATCACATGTATTTACATTTATTACCATAGCAACCAATTGAATAACAAATAAAACATCTGATTCAAACTGTGAAGCAATTATTTAAATTTCTGAATGAAGTAAAACAAAATTAATAAAACTGAATTGTTACGTTTCTAATATTTATTTCACTTAAACTTTCACACGGTGGACCATGGTTTAAATAAGTTATTTACAACACTGTTATTGTTGAAACCTTGGCTCACTATGAAATAAAGATAATATCAAAATCGCAATAAATGTGTTTTATTTGTTTCATTTAATTCACGCCTTCACATGTAACCAAATATTGTCCCTGAATATTCTTTGTGTGAACAGGTTTCAGGTTTTTAAAATGTTTAAAGAGCTCAGGTCAGACTCCAGGTTGAGTCATCCGTTTCCTGTTTACAAGGGAACTACGGTCGCTAAGCAACCTATGATTGTTAGGTTAGGGGAGAAGAGCTTGCGCTATCATTCACCTCTGCAATTACCGCGACTGCGCCGTGACTCACTGCCTACTTTTCGGAAAATTAGCACGTAACCTGTCCTACAAACAGATGTTTGATGTTTGTATCTAATTATATTACACGTGACCTTTGTTTAGGCTACGGCCGAGTATGGGTTTTTCCACGTTAGTGTTTTATATAATATAGTAATTACTTTGTAGGTCCGTCTTGCGGCTTCAATTGAATTGCTTCTTGACCTCTTCTGAGTGAAATAAATATTATCTGATGAAGGGGTCAAGACCCCGAAACTAGTCAAGAATCAACTCAATTGAAGTCACAAGACGGACATACAAGGTAATTAATATTTGTTTTATATTCTTTAACTCGTTCACTGCTACGCAAATTTCGTATTTCCTATGCTAGGACCTGATCTTTTATTGTTTATATTTATAGCCTAAATGAGTAGAAATTACTTTATATTTTATTTTTGAACCTTTCTAAATAATAACCACTAATATTTTAAAGCGGATGCACATGTGCGTCATTGCACATAGGCGCAAAATTGTTTGTGTATTAAAAATTCCCCAATACGGGAATTTTAGTGCAAAAGCACACAATACATTGTGTATTGGAAAAACTGGCCTGCGAAGCACGCAATTCCCTGTGTATTGAAAATACCCCTGATATGCGGGTTGGCGAGCGAAGCACGCAATGCATTGTGTATGGAAAATACTCCCAATACGGGGGTTGGCCTGCGAAGCATGCAATGAACTGTGTTTTGAAAATACCCCGATATGCGGGTTGGCGTGCGAAGTACGCAATGTATTGTGTATTGAAAATACTAAAAATACGGGGGTTGGCGTGCGAAGCACACAATGCATTGTGTATGGAAAATACTCCCGATACGAGGGTTGGCATGCAAAATCACACAATGCATTGTGTATTGAAAATACTCCCAATATGG